>CM055266.1:160400068-160516585 GCA_029237695.1 Conchocele bisecta
TGAAACAAATGGTATTGGATCTGTGTCTACTAGTTGCGAAGTTACGTGTTCGCAACTATGTGTCCTACATGCATTATTTACAGTATACACCATCTTAGTATCCATGGTATCTACACAAATACTACAAATGGTTTCCTCAAATGGCCCAATACACACATTCTGTTTATAAACACAGACATTCGTAGGTTTTTATTAAAAATGCACTAGAGCAAACTGTAAAGATGCAATGTATCGGGATTAAATCGGACACAATTTGTATTTATCTATACCTAGCTTGCAGTGGCGTGCGGTTTGGAGAGGTTGCGCACATATACCTAGCTTGCATTGGTGTTCGGTCTAGATAGGTTCCGCACAGTGCTGTCCGGTTTACAGGTATTCCGCACATACATCTAGTTTACAGTGGGGTGTCCGGTTTATAGAGGTTACGCACATATACATACCGGTCTAGAGAGATTCCGGACACATACCTAGCTTGCAGTGGTGTCCGATTTAGAGAGCTTCCGCACATATATATAGCTTGCATTGATGTCCGGTCTAGAGAGGTTCCGCACACATACATAGCTTACAGTGGTGTCCGATTTAGAGAGCTTCCGCACACATATATATAGCTTGCATTGGTGTCCGGTCTAGAGAGGTTCCGCACACATACATAGTTTAGAGTGGTGTCCGGTTGAGAGAGGTTACGCAAATATACATTGTCCGGTCTAAAGAGTTTACGCACGTACTTAGTTTACATTATTGCCTGACGCATATATCTGCTCACTACCGCTTGCTGCTAGCAGTGAGACACATATCACTGCCCACTGTTACTTACTGCTAGCAGTGAAACAGACCTCACTGCTCACTGCCGCTTACTGCCAGCAGTGAGATACACCTCACTGCTACTTACTGCTCACTGCTAACTTCACACCGATATACGACCGGTGTTTTTTAGATAACACCATCATATCAGTAATATGTAACGAATAGAACTGGGCACGGGGCTTAATTCGTTTTATTTACTGTTTCGCCTGTCGAATGTTTCGAAAATCAACATAAAAATACAATTTGGAAATTTTCAGAAAAATAAGCTTGTCACAGATGTATGGTAGTGCCAAATATACGCGGCTCCTGGCATATCGCATCATGGTGACACTGATCTGAATTTAAATGCCGTAAAACACAGGAAAGTGCATTTCTTGACATCTAGATTTCAAATTTTGTCCTGGGTGGCATGCCCCCGGACGCCCTAGCATACTCGCTTCATTCAGTGGAGCTCGCAAATAGGACAACCCACCCTCCACAGTTCCCCAAATGCTGGAGCCCCAAGAAAGCTGTCTAATGCTCAACCGAATATGTTTTATATTCGACGGCACTAACCATGTATTTACTATATATATTTGCACAATGTACGAAAGATAAGAATGAAAGAGTTATGTGTCACAATGTACATATAATATATATAACCTAACTCATCGATAGATGTGTACTGCAGTTAATTTCAGTGTTCGTTATTATCAGGTGGTACTGGATGATGTTGGCAATTGGAAAGTATCCGATAGTAGTAAGGAAAACTTTTTATAGTCTCCGATGCATCCGCATCCGTGGCGGAGGGCGGAATTTACAACGTAAACGTATGGGGATCGACTAATCGATAACTCGAATATCTAGGGTATGCGAGAGTTATCGTTCTTGGTCCTTGGAGGTAATACGTCTTCCCTTACCGTTACCGATTCCCGCGAAAAGGGGTCTTACGATCGTTGAGAGTTATCGTTCTCGATCATGGGGGGTAATACGATTTTCCTTACAGTTATCGATTCCCGCGAAAAGGGGTCTTACGATCCTCTATAGACCGCCGTATACCTCGAAATATACGCGTGCGTATTCGTCGGTAATTGTCCGTTCGTCCGTCCGTCCGCGTGTTCGGTGACGTAACGCTCGAACGTTTTCGCGGGCAGCGAACGGGGGGTGTTACTATAGGTACCATCTCCCCGCGTTAAAGGGTTGTGCCAGGGAGGAGGAGGTACACGTATATAGTAAATTAACCGTATCGGTCGGTGCAGTCAAGAAAATAAGGGCGTTTACCCGTATTATACCGTTTAATAGCGGACGACAATTTCTACCCGTATTCGATATACGGATCGATACCGTTGATGCCGGGCTATTTAAAATGTCACAATGGGTTAATATTCGCGTTATTGGCTAGAAACATATTTGTATTTAGCTTTAATAACAAGTCTCGACATGTTGAAAACACGTTTACTTAACTGACCACCTAATAGCTATAAATACGGTACTTTTCCCGAGATTAAATCATTCTCGATAGAGGCTTCGCCGATATAGCAGAAGTCCTACTTTATAGACATTCTCAATCGGATATACTCGAGATAGCGTCGCGGGTTATATATAGAGAAAAGTATATATATTTATTTCAAGCAGCAAGATGTATTCCGTTAGCGGTACGTGTCGACTAGGAAACGACATTCATCTGGATATCAGAAAATATGAACATTACAGCGAATTGGTGTTTGAGGAATACGCGTTTGAAGGAAAGTTCGCGTTACCCACAGTCAGGGAGTTTCGCTTGTCACTACAAAGATGGAATCAGCTCGTGTTGAACTTCACGGATATAGTACAGACGATCCTGGAACATAAGAATGGACGCGATGTGCGTTTTGAACTACATCTAGGAGGGAAACTATTACTTACACATAAACAGAGGATTTGAAGCGGTTAATTTAAGAAAATACAGCATCCCAGACGGAGGAACGATATACAACCCACACGAACGGGTATCGCTTTGAGTTCGATGAATTTGATAGACTCGTGAGTTTAATACCCGACATCGAACGGTTCGTACCAGAACTCGCTACGATCCAACCGTGTTACATGCAGCCGGATCACGCCAATTTACTCGGAGCGCTATACTGCGCAGAGTGCAATCCTAACTGCGTCCTATAAGAAGAGACGATGATTAATTTGGATATATTTATTCCACGAATACGTGGCGAAGACGCTGATACCTTATTATAATTTAAAATTCGAAGCTCGGGAAGCGGCCAATATATAGAGTCTTGGGAAATGGACAAAATGAATGTAGAAACTGCTCGCATGCTGGGAATGAGATCGGAGAATGCCAAAACGACACATAGCCGCTGCGAAATGGATCGGCGTTTCGGTTATGATACTCATAACTCTAGCCATCCCGACGTTGATTTTGATCAGACGATTATCAACGGATCGCGGTGATCGATTGATCTATTACGTCACGACATCCAGTAGTAACGCGATGGCGTGCGATTACAGCGAACGTTACGATCTCGGTGAAACGACGTATGTTACGGTGTGTGACCTAAGCGGATACGTTATACTGGACATAAGGAGATTTATCAACAACTCGGCATCAATCGCCGGTATTCCCCTGAACTTAAATCAATGGGCAGTCCTTAAAGGACAAATTCCCTCTATCGATGACGCTATCGGCACGAATACTGACTGAACGACGAGTTACGATTGGATGACGGGTGGTCGACGCTGATTGGATAGAACATAACGTTTAAATCCGCATGCGCAGTTGACGGACATTCATTATTCGGTCGGTTCTCGAGTCGATAACATCAGCAGCAGCGCAACATGTCTGAGAAGCCAGAAAACCAAGCCGGAGGTGCGAACATTCAGGGAGGCGATAGAGCGTTTAATCCTAGATATTTACAACACTGGGCAAGGAACTGTACTTGTTCGACGGCGTGTTTAATGGTATACGTACATACACGTTCGGGAGCTGAGTCTGGAGAATAAGAGGCCTACTGTCAACGGAATAACGCTCACATTACAAAGGTGCAACGAACTATACTCTATATTACCGGAAATTTTAATTCACGTCGATCAATTGCGAAGAACGAGCCCATATTCTATCGACGACATATAGGCGGGAACTGGTTCGTTACTATGGAGACGGGGTACGATACCGTACACATTAGAAAATTCTGGATACCGAACAATGAAACGAGTATACGTGCCACGAGAAAGGGGGTTTCCTTGACATTTACAGTTTGAAGAGCTGACAAATGGACTCCGAATCCTGGATACGTTTGTGCCGGAACTAAACCGGGTAGTGCCGTGTTACTTATCCGGCAAGCACGTAAGAGATGTTTGTAAAGAATGTTCGCCAAACAATTCTAGCGGGGCATAGCGCTCGTTTTCTCGCGTTCATGTATATGTAAATAATAAAAGTATTATCCATGTACCACCGTATCAGTTTATCATTTGCTCCCATTAAGTTAACAACATGCGCATCACAAACGTAGTTTATGGTGCTAGTTTAGGTTGCCCGATTGATCTGAGAACCCTCAGTAATTTATTGGGTGACGCTAAATATGACCCGAGCCGATTCTCTGGGCTGATATGGCGTCACGATCGTATAAGAGGATGTTGTCTAGTGTTCAGTAATGGAAAAGTTGTTTGCAACGGGTCGGCAGCTAGTTTTAAAGATGGCGAGATCAGACTGACCCGGTATGCCAGAAAACTACGACGTTTAGGTTACGAGATACGCTTATCAGACGTCAAATTAATCACGGTTTCCGCTTGTCATACGCTGAGTGGATCTATCGACTGTTCAACGTTTTGTAGGGAAAGTGGTTCTAGTTACGAACCAGAATTGTTTCCAACGATAATGTTTAAGAAAGAGAAAATACATTTCTCTTGTCATCTGAACGGTAAGCTGTTAATTACCGGTATTAAATCGGAGGAAGATTTGGAAGACGTCGTCTATCCCACCCTCATTGAGCTAGAGCTATATACGTCGTAAACAATGGCCACCTACGAACGATATTTAAAATCTATTTATTACGATCCTAAACATCCCGCCTCGTACTCTGGTGTGGAAAAGTTGTTTGTTTAAGGCAGTGAGGAAGGCTGGTAAGTTTGTGCTAGACAGAAAGAAAAATCAGAAAATGGCTAGAGAAACAAGAACCGTACACCGTGCACCGTCAAGTTGTACGGAAGTTCACGAAGAAAAGTGGTAGTACCATACATCGATTATCAATGGGAGCTGGACACTGCGTACATGACCAATTACACAGAAGACAACGACGGGATTGGATATTTCCTGCTGCAGATTGACGCGTTTTCTAGATTTATTCGAACGTTTCCCATGATTCGCGTGAAAGGAGAGGCTGTGACTCGTGCAATGGCCGAGGTGTTGAAACGAACATGTACCGGATAAGATACACACGGATCGGGGTAGCGAATTCAAGAGTCGAGTTTTCCAGAACCTGTTGAAAAAACATCATATTGATCACTTCTACTCGAACAACGAGACTAAATGCGTTATGGTGGAGAGGGCGATCAAGACAATTAAATCTAGATTGGCTAGATATATGACTCATCATCAGACACATAAATGGATAGATATTTTACCCTCGGTCACCGATAGTTACAATAAAACATACCATAGATCAATCAAAATGGCACCGGCGAGCGTTACCAAACGCGACGAGATATCTTTGTGGAAACTGCGATACGAAAACCCGAAGAAAATTGCGAAACCATCGCCTGGATACAAGTTCAAGGTCGGTGATACGGTGCAGATATCGCATTTACGGCGACCGTTTCAACGGGAATACGATGAGCGATGGTCGATCGAATACGTTTTGGTCAATACGCGTGGTAAAAAAGCAGAATACTCGATTACTATACGATCACAGACATAAGAGGGGAGGTAATCGGTGGAACATATTACGCTAACGAACTGAGCAAGGTATCCGTAGATGACGAAACCAAATTTAGAATCGAGAAGTTGTGCGCAAGAGAAAGCGCGAAGTCTTAGTGAAGTGGTACGGATGGCCCGTCAAGTTTAATAGCTGGATACCCGTGACAGCTATAGACACATATAAGACTGACAAAAGTACATAAATCGATCGATCATGGATAGTTTTTATCTGTTTCTGAACTGTAGAGACTCGTTAACTGTGCATAAGAACAACTCAGCGTCAGCATTTGACATAGAATTGCCAAAAGCGTACGTATTGGATGGAAACTGGGAGTGTGGTTTGAAGGAAATAAGTTTAACTTTCGCATTCCAACCCGAATCTGATCGACTTTACATGTGTTGCGATTTCCTAGAGGAGTCGTACGTTAGGAATACGTTAATTCCAGTGTTGAGAAACGTGACTGTTGACGGCGATAGTACTCGTACCATAACATTCTCGGAACCATTTTATGTGAAAGTAAAGTCGACCGATCTGAGAAGATTAACAGTGTTTATTAAAGATTCGGAACTGAAACCAGTCAAGTTCGAATATAACGATCTATATTGCGTTCTACACCTGCGAAAAACATGGGCTCGATAGAAGTATTCGATTTCAAACAAAGAAAGTGGATACCGTACGTCCCAGATTTCGAAAAGTGGCAAAAGCACTTCTGGGATATTCACGAAGGACGAGTAAAACCGGATTATAAAGGACGATACATAGTGGGTAGCGGATCCCGGCAGAATGCGGTTGTAGACAATAACCAAAGCAAAGTCGAGGTTAAATTGGTTACACCGGTCGCCCAAGCGTTGGAAATGGCAAAATCAGAACTCGCTCGCGAAGAAATGCATAAGAAGGCGAACGAACCAGCGAATCCAAGAAAGAGAAAATCGCCGTACGCAGTCTATAAGAAGCCTAAGAAACCCCGCAAGGCTGAACGCGTTAGCAAACGATCAACAAAGGGACGGACACGATCAATTGACCGGTTAATTATGGGCGAGCATCATATACAAGAACTATCGATTTTCGAGTCACCACCCACCGATACGACCGTGCAATCGAGAGAATGGATCGAATATCGACCGGCCAATCAAATCACAGAGGGTTCGGCATTGGAATTTAACATATCCGCTCAGTCTTCCGCGTATATAGACTTGAAAAAGGAGCCAACTTCGTATTAAACTACGCATTACTAATGAAGATGACACCCCCATTACGGAAGCGGAAAAGGCTGGTTTGGTCAACTTGCCTTTGCACTCCATGTTTAGTCAAATCGATGTCGCCCTCCAGCAAACGCCAGTCAGTCAACTGGGAGTCAACTATCCTTACAAAGCTTATATCGACACGATTCTGAACACGAACGATGTAATTCAGCGAAACTATCTTACTAGCCAGATGTTCTACATGGACGATGCAAGTTTTATGGACGAATTCAAAATGAATGGTGGTAACGCTGGATTGTATTCGAGATCTCGTAAAACTATCGAGGGGAAAATCGCTGACTTGGAAGGACCTATATTATTAGATTTGTTCCAACAAGACCGTTTGATCGTCAATGGTGTGGAACTATCGTTGAAACTATGGCCCAGTCGTAACGCTTTCAGATTAATGTCTGAGGCACTGATTGCGGGACAGAAGGTTCAAATTGTCGACGCTAGTTTCAAGTTATGCGTTCAAAAAGTAAATCCGGCAGTTCTAATGACCCACGGAAATATGATAAAGAAAATCCCCGCCGTCTATCCGTATTTGCGTTCAGAGATCAAAGTGTCGTCGATAGCAGCCGGACAATATAGCTTTAGCGCCGATGACTTATTTCAAGGTATTGTGCCTAATAGGCTCATTGTGGGACTAGTGGCTAGTGCCGCATATGCCGGCCATTACGAAAAATCGCCATTTAACTTCAAACATTACGACTGAAACTCGGTGGGCGTTTACGTGGATGGGCAATCGTACCCGGCCAAACCGCTACATCCGGACTACGAGAATGATATATTCGTGGACTGCTATAGAACCATGACTACATTCCGCGACGATATAAATATCAACATGAACGAATATAAGAACGGTTATTGTCTATACGTATTAGACATCAATCCGTATTATACGTTCAATACGAAGAGGAAAGGTCATTGCCGACTCGAAATTACATTCGCGAGTGGGCGGACTATCTATGTCGGACATCGTGTCAATATTTAGAGATAATGACCGTGTGGGGAATGATATTAAAATGAAAACATTTGTAAATAGAATCAAACGATAAATGTTGCGTATATGTATTTATTAGATCTATTAAAATGGCATGAAAACACGAATTATAGTTTGTTTACATCTATAGAGATATCCATTGTAGCGTTTTTGACTTCTTTTCACGTTTATTGCCCGCACCACCAATCTTCTGCGGTCTCCCTGGGGGAAAGTGTAGTTTCGATGCGGAATGCTGCTTAATAGTTTGTCGTTTCGGGAATGTAACATCATTTATCTCCCCTCCTCTCGATGCGGGACGTTTGGTGACGGGTTGTCGTTTTAAACGTTCGAATGTAACACCATTTATCTCCCCTTCTCTCGATGCTGGACGTTTGGTGACGGGTTGTCGTTTTAAACGTTCGAATGTAACATCATTTATCTCCCCTTCTCTCGATGCTGGACGTTTGGTGACGGGTTGTGTAACATCATTTATCTCCCCTCCATTAGTATTTACCGGTGTAGTCCGTTCTACGTTCCGCCGAATTAATCTCTGATATTTTTCGTACGGGATCAACACGGATTTCCTCATTGCGCTGCCTCAAATGCGGTTGAACGATCTTGAGTAACGTTAATATGTCCGAAGCCTTCCCAACTAAGGTCTTTTTCTTGAGTTTATATCCTATAGTCGGATCACCCAATAAACGGATCGTCCGCTGTCGTCGTTTCAGCTTAGTGCGTTGCGTAGTGTTAAGAGGTATTACGTAACGTAGCACGTTGTGGGCAATCTCGGTTAGCGCCTTTAACTGTTTCCGTGACACCATGTTTAGTAACTGCGTTCTCTGATCTCTCGATGTTATCAGGAACAGTCGAAGAAAATGCCACTGTTCCGTAATGTTTTTCATGATGCCGTTTGAGCTCGCACTCTTATACTATATGGTATAAATCACGGGGTCTTGTCCGGGAAATATATTCGTTCTTATGCGATACGCGTCATCGCCGTGCGGAGAGGTATCCACTACCAAATATCCGTACGGTCGTTTTAAAGCATCTTGATACGCTTGAACAAACGTTTTCGCTTTGCCTGGAATAATTGTCGACCTAACGTAGATATCTGCGAAACATCTCGCATATTTTTCATCAGAATCAGGTACCACGTGTTCAACGCGATAGTTCGCGCGTGTTTGCCTTTGCCGTATAAGTTCTGTGTGATGAAAACAACGCTAATTTTTCTATGATGACACCCCTGCGTGAATAAAAGTTCCATATCCGGGTTCTGCACCACTTCGTGAGCTAGATCGTCCACTATAATTAATCTGTGTTGACGATCGCTAGTTAATTCGTCGAGTTCGACCGAAGAAAGCAGACCTTGTCTCGATGTAAAATTCGGAATAGTTCTCTCCATTTCATCGAACAATGGTTGATGAATCCCGTAGCAATACACTATCTCTATGGGCGGGGTCTCGGAGTACATATACTTCAAATGTTTAAGAAACTCGAAAGTTAGGTAACTCTTTGCCACTTCCCGACATCCCACTGATGCAGATACTGGAACACGGTTCGAAGGGAAGCAATGTCGTTGACATCGTTATTTGAGTTTGGGATTAGGCAGAATATACCCGATACAACTGCTAAGTAGACTGATCCAAATCTCCGTCAACGCGTTGCCTATTGACAGATTTACTACAGCAGCGATGGCCATAAAGTATACGATGATGATCTGGCAAAAATAAACTATTTCAGATTTTGGGATATTACTTCTCATGAAAGTCCACCGATCGCCTCTCGTTTTCCATTACTCTTATAGTTTTTTAAAATTTTAAAACCTTATGCAGATAGTGTTCTTATACACTTCGGTCTGGATTATTACACTGACCTTTATCACCGGCTTGAGCGTAATTCGATGTCCAATGAGTATATGTCAATGAAAACACGTACACATTGGGCATCGCGGACGGGGTTTGATTCCGTCCGTTCATTTGTGTTATAGACTGTACAATAACTGCATTCTACAACACAAACGCCACCTAGCACCGATTACTGACGTTTGATTATACCTTTAAAATATACTCAAGCGTAAGCGATATGTACTGCTCATACACGTGAATAAATATCTCGATAAATAGTGCACGTATGCACGTTCGAGTATACAACAATATATATATACATACAACATGAAATACCAATTAGACGGGACTACACAAACGTATCACGAAATTTAGATGGTTTATGAAACCAACGACCTAATGTAAAAATGACATTACAACAACAATTTAAACGACCATTACAGGAAATTAGACGTGTTTCAGAAAATACAACCAGTATTGCCCAAAAATAATACGGGCTCTATGGAAAAATACGTGCGAGTGATCGAAAACGTAAACGGCTTGAACGTGCGGTAAATAATATTGACATAAAATAATACGGGTATAACAGTTTACCGAACGCCCAATACAGAAACGATTCTATGCGATAATATCAATGTGTATAGTCCGCGTCTTACTGGTTACGTGTATAATGTGACCTCGGTATTTGCTAGGCCGTATCGTATTTACAACATGGTGAATCAAATGATATGTATTTTCTTTCGGGGGTCTTTTATGTGCACTGGTTTGTATATTTTCTTTTGTCCATTTTATTTATTTTTTTTAATTTTGTTATTATTTTTTTTTGCACTTTTTTGCACTTTTTTAATTTTGTATGGACTTTTGTGCCCCATATTGTACAAATCTCAACGCACAAATAGTGCAACATGTCACGATACAAAACACAGACTATTTGAATATTGAAATTACTATAACGTACTGCATGTTCACTAAGACCAAGGTATATTAACCAAGACATTTCGGCATTTCAAAATGGCCGCCGTAAAGTATATCGATGTATTTCAAAATGGCCGCCGTAAAATATATGAATATGATACAAAATGGCAGCCGTAAAATATGTGAATATATTTCAAAATGGCCGCCGTAAAGTATGTCCATATATTTCAAAATGGCCGCCGTAAAATATATGAATATGATACAAAATGGCAGCCGTAAAATATGTGAATATATTTCAAAATGGCCGCCGTAAAGTATGTCCATATATTTCAAAATGGACGCCGTAAAATATATGAATATGATGTAAAATGGCATCCGTAAAATATGTGAATATATTTCAAAATGGCCGCCGTAAAGTATGTCCATATATTTCAAAATGGACGCCGTAAAATATATGAATATGATACAAAATGGCAGCCGTAAAATATGTGAATATATTTCAAAATGGCCGCCGTAAAGTATGTCCATATATTTCAAAATGGACGCCGTAGAGTATGTCCATATATTTAAAAATGGCACCGCCGTATATTGATATGATGTAAAATGGCATCCGTAAAATATGTATATTTCAAAATGGCGCCGTAAAGTATGTCCATATATTTCAAAATGGCCGCCGTATATGTGAATATATTTCAAAATGGCCGCCGTATAAAATATGTACATGTTTAATAATGGAAAAGCAGGAAATGGCACATATCGTATTAGAGTATAATTGTAATACTGAAGTTTGACAGAGTGTTGTGGTGTATGTAGATATGTTATCGTCTTCATGTAGTGGAGAGGTAGATAGTTATTCACTACTTAATGAATTTAAAATATCCACCATCTCTCGATCACTCGGCTGTGAGGAAGTCAAATTCACCTCCTCAGGGCCCGGTTTACGAGGACAGAGAACGATGTCAAGCGGTACGGTGTGTATCCCATCATCCAACACTCTACGCTTACAGTAGAAATACGAGAATCCTGTCCGTTCTTGGCGATATGTACATACGCCATTATCGCGTGACCTGAATCCAATATTTAGACCGGAAGCTGGTTGACGAGTGGACAACACCGTACTGAATATTTCCATCGGACTGTGTACGTGTCGTTTACCGACACCCTTGGAACTGAATTTGATTTCCTCGCCCTTCCGTGCTATGTACGTTTTCGAACATAGTCCAATCATTTCATCCGCTTCGTACTCCGTTTTAAATAACCCGGGTACCCGTTTGTCAAATTTCGCGTGGTCTGTGCAGCACGTGCGAGGAAACCAACGGTGTTCCGATCCGTTATACGCATCATCGCACATGCCAGTCAGACCCCTCTGATATTCGTGCCTATGTTCCGGTTTTATGACGTCATCGAGCGAAGCCGATGCCAAACACATGTACGCCGAATCTGTGTCCATCTCCAAGTACTCAAAATCTTGTCTGTGCACAAATTTGTCAATACAGTCATAATAAAAAGACAACATCCGCAGTTTCGCATACTGAAGAATGAAATACCCGAGTTGGATGGGAAGATCTAACATGATACGTTTCTTTGCGGATTCGATTTCATAATAGCCGTCCTCCAAATCGAGGCATGTCATGTTGCGAAACTGCGGGCTATTGACCTGGTAGCAGGCTTCGTTTTCCCCGGAGACATAGGTATGCTCGCGATGTTTTGTTTTGTCCATTATGAGACTCCCATACCCGCTATTGCCTATCAGCTTCATTGTATCCGCGATAATAGTTTTTTCGGGCATTGTATCGCCTTCGCGTCTCGAGTCGCTTACCTTCTGGACGAACGACTCGAAACATTTCTGGCGGCGGTATTCCACCACTCGATAAATTTTGGAAACCACCATGCCGTGTTCCAAGTACCACTTTAATAACGGTGTGGCGATAAGAATCTCTCTAGCCTTCATTCCCCCCACAAGTAAGCGGCGCGGTTTATCGGACAGACCCAGTTCCTTCACATGCTCTTGCATGTGACTACCAATGACTGACATTGGAACATCGGTATTGCAGAAAATGGGGCTCATTTCACCAAAATATTCTTCCGGAGACAATTCTGATTGAAAATCTGATCCCCATTTATCTGGAACACTGATGTCGACTTCGACCATTCCAAACAAATCATCATCGCGCACACCTTTCAATATTTGAGTTTCATTGACTTTTCCCCGATGTTTTTGACAGAAACTGGGTCTGCTCTGGTAAGAGATATCGTACATGCTCTTGTTATCTCTGAACTTTGCCTGAAAATCACATTCTCGCATCTCGATAACAGTGTAATCTTTTGAACGGAGAAAATCAGTGACTTTCTGCGTTCGCGCTGCTAAATATTCCTTAGTTTTGTGCCATTTCCTACTTGTGACATGTTTTGTGAGGATACAATCGTGACCATGGTAATAGCACCCTAGAAACTGGTACACGGTCTTTTCTTTACTATCAAAGCCATCTACGGGGTAGGGTCCGAGCCTGATTTCCTTCCCATTATTCCTCTGGTGTAATACACGCTTGCCTTCATATTTGTTTAGGTAAGTAAACCAATTGAAAGATTGCATATATTTATCACGGATTTCGGGACGGAAATCATTCTCGGATTTTCTTGTCACAAACATACCCTCCGGCATTTCTTGCCCGATAGCCCAAAGGTAAAGGGCGTTCGCGTCATACCCAACCACCTTCTCGCAGGGCTTATCTCCCCTTATTAACGTTTCGCCAGATTTTGCATGGCGGGTGAAAATTATGGAAGGACCACCGACAATGTTTTGTTTTATGGTCTGGTACAACTCCTCGTTGGCCCGATCCATGAGGGAAAATTCTGCCCCCGACTCTTCTGCAGTTTTGAATAACATTTGTCGTGCAATTCCGGGAACAGAAATAGCGGTTTTGAAAACGTCAATACCTTTATCAAAGTAAAATTTCTGCAACCTTTCAATCGCTACGACAAATGGGGCGACATCGAGGTTATTGTACCAGACCAAAAAATCCCTAAAAGTGGTCATATCGCGTTCTGCCCAAACGTGTTGACAGTGTTTATATTCTTCGTCGGATATACCTTGATTTTTCAGTTGACTGAAGAAGGATTCCTGCGGGGGCAGACAAGGGTGGTCTAACTTATCAAAACTGTCAAACCATTCGTAAGGAAACACGCCCTTGTCTTCCTCCACGAGGTAAGCCTTCAGGAATTTGGCATATGAAGTTCCAGGTGCGAGAAAGTGGCTGGCGTCCATGAATCGGAACTGATCACTTTGTATACATGCGTATGAAGAGGCCTTTTTTACCGTGAATCCGTGTTTTTGTTCATCCATACGCAAGTGTTTAGCCAGTTTGGATTTCACGAGAGGTAAATCGTATTTCGCGCTATTAAAGCCAAAAACTGGGAGACAACGCATGTATGCGCCGACTTTCTCGTGCAAACTGGCTAAACGTTTCAAAGAGACCACTTCCGGTTCAGACTCGTGATCATTATCATCATCATCATCATCAGCATTATCGTAAACATTACCCTTCGTATTGCTCATCATTGTCATGAGCTCTTCTAAAACCCATCCCCATTTGTCCTCGGCAAGCTCAGAGCTTCGTCTTTGCATATCATTCAAAGATTCTAGCATGCTCGCTAGTAACGAATCGAGGTCACGGTCCACGAAGCATTGAGCTTGCTGAATTCTCGGTAAGTTTGAGCAAACGCTCACACTTACCGGAAGATGTCGATGAGTGAATTGTAACTTGCCGTCAGAATCGGGAATTTTTTCCAGTACCGATTCGAAATCGTAAACAGCAAAGTATGGGAAATAACGATCATTTTGCGGTACATCTATCCCAATAATTTCAAGTTGTTTGAATATAGTTTTTGTTTTCGAGAAAAATCCACCTGGGTATATGTATTTTGTCTTATTTTCGCATATTTTGCTGTGCATTTTCAAGTCGCATATCTGGCAAAAAATTCTACGGCACTGTTTGCATTCATACTGCTTCGAATATTGTTCTAGATTTTGTATGTATGACAGATGATTTTTGAACATGTTCAAGTAAACGGAATTGTCATACCGACCCGTAGACTTGAAAACCGGTATGGCAATTCCGTTTTCTTGAAGATTGTAAATGTGAACATTTGTTTCGAAACACGCCTCGAAATATGTAAACTCGGTGAGCTGCACGCCTTTGAATTTGTGATGTGATACTTCTCGTATGTCTGTCTCGCAGTGGGAAAATAAATATTCTTTCCATTGTACAAAAAGCTCACTCGTGTGCGTGAGATCTTTGTACGTGTGTAGAGACATACATCGGAAGGCGCACATATTGTCTTTGTAAGCGAGACAGTGTTTATCCTTTTCTAAGGATATAATACATTTTCTATCACGTATATATGAGGGCAAGGGCGTGCGAGCTGCACCGAGAATAAAATTTGTACTAAACACTTGGAATCTGATGTTCGTGACTAGTTCTAATGCCCATTTAGTATCCGGACGATTTTTGAAAAGTTCCGCCAAAATGTCCATGGTTCTCAACCGCTCAATGGTATCTGATATATCGCTCCGCCTTGCGATAAACATCGGAGCTTCAAAAATCGCCTGGTTACTAAATGGTCTAAAATATCGATACTCACCCGTTTCGATATGTCGTAAAATCATTCCAAATGTCATATTTAGTTTAAAGGCGTGAGTCTGGCGGCTGTATATGTCGTTGAGGGAAGTGGCGATATCATCAACTGTTATGTCTACGGGCACTGGCGTATTGAACATTGATATGACATTTGTTTGATTGTGTTGTTCCAATATCAAAGCACGATTTGTTTCGTAGCACTGTTTCAATGCGTCGTTAACGTCACCGTTTTCATACTCCCACGGTGGCGAATGTGGACCCCAGGGCTCCGGTTGCAGCTGACCATTGCCAGCTTGGAAATGTACGACCATATTGTGGGCGTACAATTCCCGTCGGTTATGAAAACGTGCGATACAACGCCGACACTGCACACCATCTTGTTTCGGACGTTTTGCAGACGGACCGTCGGATGTTTCCGTTGCGTCACGTTTCCGTTGATGGATTATGGCGTGGTCGCCCAGCTGCCGAACTGTTTCAAATTTAGCTGGGCAGCTGGCGCACGTGTACGAAGTAGTAACGGGCGCGCATGTTACCTCGTGCCTGACACGATCGCAGTTCCTGGAGAACGTCTTGGCACATTTCCCGCAAGTGTGTTTAATCCCGTCGTGGACACTACGTTTGTGTTGATTTAAATTGTTCATGGCGTTAAAAAACTTTCCACAAACGTCGCAGACTACGCCATTCTGTTGGCTACTGCTCGATTTGACATCACACAATTTCGTGCTGCCTCCTTAAATAATCCCTCGTATACACTTTGCCACATTTCTCACAATTTGAACTAATCCGCTCGTGCTTATTTCGTACATGTCGAACTAATATATCTTTCCTGTTAAACACCTTATCGCATAATTCGCATTTAAAACTATCCATGTTTGTTCGGTGAAGTATATTACGATAATGACCAAAATAAGTTGCTCGTTTCGCACTAAGAAATAAGCCACGCCTTCGTTAAACGGATTGATCACGGTTCTTATGCGTTTCTGCGTAGCGATCGGTTAAATAATTTAAGCTCCACCTACTTTATATTCGGATACCCTCGCTAATTTAACGGTGTAGTGATTTTCCCAGCATTCATATATCTAAGGTGGATTATCTTTGGGATAGTCATCTGTGCCGACAATACGGGATACTTAACTGACCACTTAGAATAGATCAGCGTAGATTGTAATCCGCATGTACCATTTGCTGAAAATATCAGAGTAAATCAGATCAGCAAAGTGTGCAATGCGTTAATAAATAGGTTCATTGTTTTCGGTGGCCATTTTGAATTTAACCCGGACTCCATTATAGCTCTATGTTTCGAGGCCAAGGATGTAAGATATCGTTATAAAAGATAGTGGTATAATGGAGTGTGAATTTCTGCAAAAATGGTACTAACATTCTCTATATCCTTCCTTTAAACACGTCTTAATCATTCGTTATGTGGACGCAGCTAAAAACTATATTTTATGCCGGTACGTCCGAGGCATAATTATCGGGCTACGCGAGTGTTATTTGATCAGGAGCTACAGTGGCCACAAATTCGATAAGCCCCATTTCTCCAGTCACAGCCGCTTTAAACACGTCTTAATCAATCGGTATGTGGACGCAACTAAAAACTCTATTTTATGTCGGTACGCCCGAGGCATAATTATCGGGCTACGCGAGTGTTATTTGATCAGGAGCTACAGTGGCCACAAATTCGAGAAGCCCCATTTATCCAGTCACAGCCGCGTATGAGACACGCCATGCGATTTTGTACCTTCGGACATCTGCGTAATTTCGTTAAATACGACTACTAAATTTACAATATTTTCCGTAAGTGGCGTCAACAGTTGACACAATTTTCAGAGTATGATTTCTATATCCGATTAGAGAGTCAAATTGCTCTCGCGTTATATCTAAGCATCCGCGAAGAAGATGTCAAAATTTGTTCTCCGCCCCTGTTTAATTAAGGCGTTTCTCTGCACACCGCTGACGTTAACTAAACGTCGTATGAATGACAGGTGTTTCTGGACCCGGTTCGCGCGTGCAGTCGGATGATTATGTCCATACGGCCTTTATCGTTTCAAATAATGTCTATAATGAGCCGTGAATACTATACAATCGAGTGCCCCCGTACGGTTAATCTTTTGAACAATATACGATTCGTCGTGAATATAACACAACGGACTGAGCCGCTTATAATTAATTACCCCGCAGTCGATAGCTCACTGATCATCGATGCGTAACGATACCCCGTTGTGAAAATTTATCCATCTAATCCGGAATATTCCACGCAGGGCAACTAAGTCGCCGTGCGTTACATACAGAAAATTCGGGTTAGTCTCCAACCAGCCTAGATTTTGTTCCGCTATCATACCACAAAGAGAATATACAGCGGGACCCCTCTGGACACTCGGTTAAAATACGTACCTTCTATCCTTTCTGAAGTCGAAATCTCTGAATAGGTCCAGATGTATTATTTCGCATATTCTGAAATACCGCAGTGTTCTTATATCAATTTCCTCCTATACAGTTGGCAATGTTCTAGTATGATACAACCGTGTCAACAGTACCCAAACTCCCGCACTAGTTATGCGGGTATTTGAATCCCAGGGTGTCCGGTTTAGAGAGGTTCGTTGTACTTATAAATCATCACTTCAAACATTTCGGGCCCCAAATTATTGATAAATGTGTCTCAGCTCACGACCAAGCTAAACTGGTGTCATATTATTAGCCCAAAAGAATATGGAATTTACTGAATAAACGGGTATTATGGCATTTGCGACCAGCATCCACACAGGCTGATCAGGATCTGCACTGATCGCCATTCAGTCAGCGAAACCCCTGGCCTTCTTCTAATAATCGGCATAGGTCATCACAGCCACAATTGAGCATTAACGCTTCGCGAGCAAGCGGAGTGTCCATAACGATGCACCATATAATAGGTCTATTGCGGTTACTGGCTGCATTTTGTTGAATATAATTGTGACTTTCACGAGAAAACGGTCATAATCGAGATTTTACGGAGCCCCGCAGTGGACATGGATTTTTTGTTTATGAATTCGTTCCGACGAAATAACAATTCGTTCCCACAATTTAACAATTCGTTCCCACGATTTAACAATTCGTTCCCACGAAGAGTCCTAATTTTTTGTCATCGACGCTATCTCGCGAATTGAGAATGCTATAAAGTACGACGTTTGACTTTAATATGTTCGAATCGAGATGTCCCGACTACGGACATAATCCTCTCTTTGAAATATTCTATACATTTTTGTATAAATCCCGTATCAATATGATTATCGGTCACTTAAGACGTATTGAAATCGAAACCGGCTCCCTACGGCCATACAGCGGAGAATTTGTTGGCTAGTTAGTCAACGAATCGATAGCGCATATGTCACGGGAAAACCCGCGGTATTAAACGTGTTTCAACATGTCGAGACTTGTTATTAAAGCTAAATACAAATATGTTTCTAGCCAATAACGCGAATATTAACCCATTGTGACATTTTAAATAGCCCGGCATCAACGGTATCGATCCGTATATCGAATACGGGTAGAAATTGTCGTCCGCTATTAACGGGTATAATACGGGTAAACGCCCTTATTTTCTTGACTGCACCGACCGATACGGTTAATTTACTATATACGTGTACCTCCTCCTCCCTGGCACAACCCTTTAACGCGGGGAGATGGTACCTATAGTAACACCCCGTTCGCTGCCCGCGAAAACGTTCGAGCGTTACGTCACCGAACACGCGGACGGACGGACGAACGGACAATTACCGACGAATACGCACGCGTATATTTCGAGGTATACGGCGGTCTATAGAGGATCGTAAGACCCCTTTTCGCGGGAATCGATAACTGTAAGGAAAATCGTATTACCCCCCATGATCGAGAACGATAACTCTCAACGAACGTAAGACCCCTTTTCGCGGGAATCGGTAACGGTAAGGGAAGACGTATTACCTCCAAGGACCAAGAACGATAACTCTCGCATACCCTAGATATTCGAGTTATCGATTAGTCGATCCCCATACGTTTACGTTGTAAATTCCGCCCTCCGCCACCGATGCGGATGCATCGGAGACTATAAAAAGTTTTCCTTACTACTTCCGATAGAGCTTGCGTCCCAGGCATCCACCAATGGTGTTACTCAAATATTTTCGTAGTTTTAATATAATCTTGTACAGATTTAAAAATAACAGTATTGCACTCATTATTTTATTCAGGTATGCAATGCAAAAGTATATGCGCATTTAGAGGATGCGCATTTATATTTTGGGGGAACGATTTGTTATTTTGTGGGAACGAATTAATAAAATAAAATCATGTCCACTGCGGGGCTCCTTACATGTTCACCTTACATAGCCTTTTTAATTTGGACATCCGCAAAATGTGTGTTTAACTTGGTAAGTGCATACAGTTGTAATGTATGTTCATGATTGCAAATTACTACACTGTGCCATCTAATGATCACAAACTTGGATTACAGTGAAGTCTCTCCAACAAGTGAAATTCCAGATTCCATTGCCTGTGGTGTAACGATATAGTGCAACCTGTTGCATATAAAGCGGAAAACGTGCAGCTAATGATACACTAGTCGTAACCCATTTTATGGACTTAGCCCCCTTCTTCAACCGACACCTTCCATCAATATGTACATGAATTCTGAAATAATACCCGGTACCGTCAGCGAATGGATGGAGGTAACACCGGCATACATGAATGTATTTACATCTGCAAGTAGAGTTTGTGGTGTATCAATTTGTATTCGTTTTGCCATGCTCTAGGGTACGGAGCCTTATAAGGGACATGAGAAGAGAAAAAAATGTTCTGACAAATTTGATTATTTCGTTTAGAACGCATTCCAATTCGTTCTAAACAGCATCCAATTCGTTCTAACGCATTCCAATTCGTTCCAACGATTTCAATTATTTCGTTCTAATTAATTCGAATTCGTTCTAACGCATTGCAATTCGTTCTAACGATTGCAATTCGTTCTAACGGATTCCAATTCGTTCTAACGCATTCATTTATTGCGTTCTAACGCCATTCTTTCGTCATTAACAAATTTTTATTCGTTCTAACGGATTTCAATTGAACCTTTCGTTCTAACGATTCGAATTCGTTCTAACGCATTCAATTTCGTTCTAATGCATTCCAATTCGTTCTAACGCATTCAATTATTTCGTTTTACGCATTCAATTCGTTTAATCAATAACAATTCAATTATTTTCGTTCTAAACGCATTCCAATTCGTTCTAACGCAGTCCAATTCGTTCTGACGCATTCCATTATTTCGTTCTAACGCATTCAAATTAGGTCTAACGATTTCAATTATTTCGTTCTAACGAATTCGAATTCGTTCTAACGCATTGCAATTCGTTTTAACGCATTCCAATTCGTTCTAACGCATTCAATTATTGCGTTCTAACGCATTCAAATTCGTTCTAACGATTTCAATTATTTCGTTCTAACGCATTCCAATTCGTTCTAACGCATTCCATTATAGCACTTTGTTGTAGGGGGTGGTCGATTTTTCTAATTGACCACCATACTTGAAAACGGGATTCAGGCGCGAATCCGACGGTGCCAACGCATACTCGAGACATAGTCCTACAATTCAGTATGTGTCTACATTGGGCGACTGGACTTGTTTGACCAGCCGCCATGCAATTTTAATTGAGGGGGTGGTCTATTTGACCATTTTCTTGGTTTTCTGACTTCAACCGACCACCATATTTGTTAATGGGATTCAGGCCCAAATCAGACGATGCAGACGTATACTCGGGACATAGCCCAGTATATGTCTACATTGGGCAACTTGGCTTGTTTGACTAGCCGTCATGCCATTTTAATTTCGGGGTGGTAGATTAGCCATTTCTGACAGCCTTATTGTACACCATTTCCGGCGGATGTGTAGTGCAGATTCTTTACGGGATGAACTACCGGCGGGCAACGTCAGCTTAGGCATCACGGGACGGTTGAAAGTAGCCAAAATTGACTGCTTTTCTGAGGGTGGCGGGTGACTTATAAAAATCACCGCCTCTCACAATCAGTTAAGGAGGCTCTTGCGACAAATATGGAAAAATACTCGCAAATGAAGTACAAATCCCGCGATGCAATAAAAATGCAGTAACCGCATCAGATGTGTTTAATTATTTTTTTACAAAGTTACCCCACCCACCTATTTTTGGCCAGAAATTTAAACACGACTGAATGTGTTGGAATTGTTTTCATGAAAACATGAGGCACAGAGACTTTGTTATGTCTTGTTCTATCACTTGTAACACCACACCATTTCCTGAAAATGATTCCAAAGCGAGGTCATAACCACCTCAAATTTTCGCTACAAATGGCCGAAAAATACCTTAAATTCTGACGCGAAACCGTACTGGCGAGACAGCATAGCATGCGCCATTTTCCAAGATGTCAAAATCAACCCGAGCTAACAGTCAGTTTCGTAGAATTATGATCTACTTTAAAAAAATACACCTAGTCAAGCCTCCCAAAGTCAAGAAATATTCATAAACTATGTTTTTAGACACACTGGTGTAACTTGCAGGGTAGGTAGTGAAGTATATAGAATATCCCCTTTTTAAAGCTACCCGCTCATTGTCCCGTGATACCTTAGCCATGTAAATGGCGGCAATGGCACTGTTGTTGTTGTTGTTAATGCACTGTTTATTTGAAATTCAGCCTCTGAGTTTTGAATTTGAATGCATTAGAACGAATTGGAATGCGTTAGAACGAATTGCAATGCGTTAGAACGATTTCGAATTCGTTAGAACGAAATAATTGAAATCGTTAGAACGAATTTGAATCGTTAGAACGAAATAATTGAAATCGTTAGAACGAATTTGAATGCGTTGGAACGCAATAATGGAATACGTTAGAACGAATTGGAATGCGTTAGAACGAATTGGAATGCATTAGAGAACGAATTGGAATGCGTTAGAACGAATTGGAATGCGTTATAACGAATTGCAATGCATTAGAACGAATTCGAATTCGTTAGAACGAAATAATTGAAATCGTTAGAACGAATTGGAATGCGTTAGAACGAATTGGAATGCGTTCTAACGAAATAATAAAATTTGTCAGAACATTTTTTTCTCTTCGCATGTCCCTTATAATGCTCCGTACTGGTGGGGGGATCACAGCAGAAAAATAATTAATTAGTACCGAGCGGCGAGGCTGGGAATAATAGTGTGTATACACACGCGTGCTAACTTGAAACTGATAAGCGAGCATGATACTATAATATTACATGCTACCAGGTGTCTCTGGGAAATAAATCCGGTATTTCAAAATGGTAGTTGCATATTTATTTGTTTCTTCGTTAGTGTGATCATGTCATGTAGTACTGATTACCAAATTAACCCTTTCGCCATTAAATAACTGGAATGGACTGTGAAATGCTAATTTTCCTACCAATCCAATTTTCACAAAATGATTTTCAGACTAGTCCATTTATGAAAAGTATTTTATTTTTTTTTAAAAATAAGAAAATTAATTGCAATATGTGCAGATCCTCACTGGTGAGACATGGCTCGCCGTTAGCCGGCTCATTGGGCCGTTTCATTAAACTTCGTACGACTATCATGTTCATAAGGTCAAAATTAGGATAGTCTGGAAAGTTCAATTGATGGATTTACGTGTATTGAACATAGGCTGAATAGGCAGCCTATGTTCAATATGTAAATCCAATAATTGTTTACAACGAAAACGTTGTTAATATGAAATTTACAGACTATCACTTGCGAACATTTTAGTCGTATGAAGTTTAGTGAAACGCGCCCCTGGATCTACACTTTCTCAATTATCACTATGCCTGTAGTGTTGAAAGGGTTAAATAATAAAATAATGTGCAGTTGCGTTTACTGTGGTATGGAAAACATTTGGTCTGTTAAATGTCCGAAAGACTCCTCGCAAACTTTAAACTGATGAAAAGTGTTTCGAACCACGATAAACGCAACTGACAATGCCTTTATTGTGTATAATGTACATTGCATTTTAGGATATTGTCGAAAATGTAAATAAACAAATATGGCGTTAAAATTAAGAATCGTATTGTTTTACGCAATTTTTTCGCAATTCATGGAACAGCGACATTGCCGGTCGATAGCGTTCCGTTATCATTGACACCGTCTTGGAGATTAATGACGTCATTCAAACGTTAGCAAATCAACAACGTCGCGCGATGGCACATGGGATTAATGTAATGTACTTGGATATAAACACAATACGTTCAGTAGCGGATTCAGGGGGGAGGGTGCCCCTTCAGAAATCCCGTTTTCCTTTTTCTTTTTTTTACGAAATATTGAGCGTAGAATGCAGAAAATGGCTTCCTCAATTCAAAAAAAATCCGGGGGGCATGCCCCCGGACCCCCTACCCAACTCCCTCGCACCGCTCAGTCGACGAACGAGCATACCTCGTTCAAGTTCCATGTGCCCCCACCCCCTTGGTGAAATCCTGGATCCGCCACTGACGTTGAATGGGCATTGTGAATTTAAGGATAGGGTAAATATAAGAAAATGTTACACGGAAACAATGCTGCCCGTCGCGGAGTACAGCCGAAGTCTTATTTTGGACCCACAGCAGTACGAATGGATCAGGGGCCGCTTCATTAAACTGCTTACGACTTAAATGTACGTACGTGCAAAATTATGATAGTCCGTAAATTTCACATTAACACTGTTTTCTTGCAAACAAGTATTGAATTTACATTTATTGAGCATAGGCTGCATATGCAGCCTATGTTTAATATATGTAAATCCAATAATCCAATAAATCCACCAATTAAAATTTCCAGACGATCCTAAATTTGCACTTAGGAACATTTTAGTCGTACGAAGTTTAGTGAAATCTTGTCCAGGTTATCCGCGTTCTGAACATGTGACAAAACCACGACGCAATCAAGTAGAACGCAGTGCTTAGTCCTCAGTGACCTTGACCTTGGGTGTTCGTACGTGGGTCGAAGAAAGCACCATCCATAGATACACATTGTGGCCAAATATTATCAAAATCGGTGAAGCGATTCATAAGTTATGTGAATAAACAAAAACATGTTTGCTTTACAAACAAGGTGAACATAAGTCCTCAGTGACATTAACATGGTATTGAAATAATGTGCATACAAACGTTTAAGAGATATATTTGTCAGGCAAGTGTTGTTTTAAAAATATAAATACACCATTAACATGTAGTATGAAGGAAATTGTGACATTTTAATGATTTGATAGATTTTTAATAACTGAATAAATGAATAACTCCCAGGAAGAATTGACAGATGATGTTTCCGATATAAAAAACAGTTCCTGCCTATTAAGTGGGCAAGTACCTTTAACATACTTTTTCGAAAGCGCTAGCAGAATTAGCCGACACCTTTGTAATCTTTGTATAAGATATATCTTAGTTCACCTTTGGAAGCATTTGATTATGACGAAAAATATACCCGCTGCTCAGTAATACTCATGAAATAATAAGTTAATTTGTCAGTAAATTAATTGGTGCAATTGAATTGTTTGCATATATGAGTACATTTACTCACATAGGCAGATGTGCAAATAAATGTACATGTATGGAAAACTGAGCATGCTATGTCGCACATAGACAGTCGTCTTAGAAGGTGAGTCATCTTCAGTAGTACATGTCACCTCGGGAGTTCCGCAGGGGTCTGTCCTTGGTCCAATTCTTTTCCTGCTATACATTAATGACCTTCCAGATGAAATTGAGTCCCAAGTCCGACTATTCGCAGACGAGACGGCATTTTATCTCACTGTTAACAGCACCTCAGGTTGTGAAAAATCCAAGCAGATCTAGACTGTTTGTAAATTTGGGAAAAATGCTGGGAGATGATCGAATTCAATCCAAGCAAATGCCAAGTAATACATATCTCCCGGTCTAGAAAACCAATTTGTCACAATTGCATTATGCATGATGAAGTGCTGGAGTTAGTGGATCAAGCCAAGTACCTGGGTGTCGATCTTAGCTCGGACCTGACATGGAACAACCATATAACCAGAATTTGCAATAAAAGCAACAGCACACTTGGGTTCCTGAGACGAAATATTAAGAACAAAACATCAAGGCATTCGGGAAACTGCATATAAAACCATCGTCAGACCCCTTTCGGAAGGAATATGCCTCGACTGTCTGGAGTCCCATACCCAGCACGTACAATGAAGTGCGTCCCGTGGGTATCAAATAACTACTCCCCATATGATAGCGTAACGACCATGGTAAACACACTTGATTGGCGGACGTTGGAGAACAGGCGTGCAGATGCGCGTCTGATAATGTTCTACACAATTGTCAATAACATTGTCGCTATTCCACTCCCATCGATCCCACGAGACTAGCCAGGCACATGCACCCATTGACCTGCATACACATAAATACAAATTCCAGCTACTACCAGTACTCGTTCTTTCCATAGACAGTCGTGCAGTGGAACAACCTTCCGTGCAATGTTGTCGTGCAGCCCAGTCTTGAAGCTTTCAAGCAGGCTGTACGAGGGGTGCACCACTCCAATCCTTAGAGTTGGACCCATTGTTATGATATTGCATTATGAGAGCTGCAGATGGCCTAATAATGATATTAATGTGCAGTTTCGTGCAGTTGCTTTGTCTAGAATGAATAACTATTTCTTATGACCATACAGGTTCAGAATGAGTTTTTCACGAAAGACATATCAATTGGCTCAGGTGAGCGTAAATGGCCAATTTGGACATCTTTTGTTCCAAGTTAGATAACTCATCTGACAGTAGGATAACTCTTGTGATATATATATGGCTACCTCCAAAACGGAGAGTCACTTCATGCCACGAGACTTGTAAAGAAAAGTTAGATTAAAATTGAGAAGAAATGTTACAAAATGTGTTTGGTTCTATCCATTCCCCAGAGCCAACATGGTGGACAACAGTCTGACTATATTTTGTCAGATGGCATATTGTTTCATGCAAGATTGGCTAGGGCCAGGAGGACAAAAATACTTTCACATTATCAGTTGGTCGTTCCTCAGACCCTTATCAATTATGTTCTTAAATTGTTCCACGACTCTCCAATGGCAGCCCATGGTGGTATACAGGACACAATTGATAGGGTGAAAGAGCATTACCATTTTCCCCGCCTGGCATCGATAGTATCAGATTATGTGAGGTCCTGCCCTGAGTGCCAATCTCGAAAAGTGACCAAGGTGCATTTCAGGAATGCTATAGTGTCATATCCCACACCTACGCCCCATTCTCAGTGTGGGAGATCGACCTTTACGGTCCGCTTCCATGTACAGTTCGTGGAAATAGCTACATATTCACAGCAGTGGATATGTTTTCAAAGTTTCTCTTTGCAG
Source organism: Conchocele bisecta (assembly GCA_029237695.1). Lineage (NCBI taxonomy): Eukaryota > Metazoa > Mollusca > Bivalvia > Lucinida > Thyasiridae > Conchocele > Conchocele bisecta. The sequence continues at coordinate 160,426,705 of CM055266.1, forward strand.
TATCGATACCGAACAAAGATGCTGTAACTGTTTCAGAAGCACTGTTTCAACTGTTTACGCTATATGGTGTCTGTGACACATTGGTTTGTGATCGTGGTTCAGAGTTCACCGCAGGCATAACCAAGGAACTGTGCTCTTTGTTACAGATTTCACAGCAATTTACCCCAAGTTTTGTTCACCACTGCCTTGGAGCATTTGAACGCACTCATTCGACCCTAGCAGTAGTATATAAGAGTCAAAATGATACCACCACCCTCTGGAAGCCACCGGCTACACGTGGTGCCTCCCACCAGGTGGTGCTATAATTAATGACTCTTATATACTACTCAGATTTTCCTCCATTTTTATGAGAATATTTATGAGAATGGGAGTAATTTTTAATTTTTCAAAACACGAAGGGGGGAGTAGGCATAATTTTAATTTTTCCAAACAAACACGGGGGGAGTAAGCATAATTTTTTTAAAAACACACCTACTGTTCGGCGGGTATGTATGAAGAAACATATTTTTCACCATATATTTATGACATGAGAAGATACACCCTATTAGAGATAAGAATCCCTATGGTTATACTCAGTATACAGCATCTGTCATACATTTATTACAAATAAAATTACACCCTATTGAAGATAAAAAATCTATTGGTTATACTCAGTATAATGCCTACATAAAACAAAATGAGAGAGCAAGCTAAGAGTTGGGGAATTTCCCTAAGAGGTTTGAGACTCAAGAAAGATATAGCAGATAGGATAAGTGACGCGCGAGCCATCGTCTACGAGGAGAGGCTGCGACGTGCGGTTTCCCGACCGGACGACTGCCGCTGACCCTGAATAACACTCCGAGAAATTGGAGAACGAGACGACGGCCAGTCTGCGCGCCACCGCTTACGCGCAGCGTGTAAAAGAAGATCCCAGCGCGCGTAGAAAACCACTATTCAAGGCACACTACAATAAGATTTATCAAGGGTTGGTTGGTGAGCCTCCTAAGAGTAGGAGAGATATCGCCAGAGCTTTGGTGGAGGAGGGTCCCAGGATTCTCGCCGAAGAAGCCGAAGTTAGGGAGGGAAACTGTTGATAGGGGTAGGAGGAAGATAGTATGGACTTTCGAGAGGGGGGTAGATGGGGAGGAGATCGCTAATCGCATAATGAATAAAATCGTCCAGAGATGACCACGGCGTGTTATTCTGAGGTATTCGTGCTCGTATCGTATTAGGAACATAGAGACCGACGCTACTATGATCTATCACAAACAATCAAAGGGCAGTCCGTGGATAAACGAGATCGCCAAAGCCGAGAGTTGGATATCCGATAGAGAGTAAAGGTCGAATGGACATCGACAAAGTTGAGAGACCAAACACAAAATGGACCTTCGTTCGTTGGATATCGGTCGAGGTGAAGATGATCATCGACGCTCAACAACTTCTCATGGGAGCGGGGAAAACTCCCAGACTGGTTAAGACAGAAAAAGGGAATGTATTCCGTCGACACGTACGACGACTACTTGTGTGTTGTTTAGGTGCATAGCCATCCACCGTGGAGGGAGACCAGACCGCTGTTGTGAGAATGCACGAACTCTAGCTAACGAATATCTCGGTCACGATAACGGACCGGATAGTAAGGGATTTCCCTTGAAAGATATTAAGAAGGTCGAAGAGCACTTCAAGATGGGCATTCGCGTTACGAGCCCACCGACGAGGGAGTGTGGTAATCTCATGAAAGGAGGTTCCGGCAAATTACGATGTGGTTGGGGAGAAGACAATGACGATAGGAATGTTTGGAGGTCACTCTTTCCTCATAACGAACCTCGCAAGATGACGAACGAGTACGGGTGCTCCGGATGCAACAACGGTTCACAAAGTGTGTAACATGCACAGGCACGCGACCACCTGCATGGGTGGGAAGACCGTGGTGACATGTCCAGGTAAGATCGTAGAGAGACCACAGTCTGCATACGAGAAGGCGTTCTATCCTAGGGGTCAGCGAGCGAGAGATCGATTCAATGGTTGAGCAGAGAAGAAGAGAGATTGGGAAAGCACATACATCACGCGAGATGCGGTCACGGTGGAGAGAGGTGGTGGCCGGCGATCCTGTCGATGGATATTGTCACGAGACCAAGACCGTGTTTCAGTTTCACGGATGCTACTGGCACGGGTGTCCGATTCATCACGGTAAGACAGCGCTGTATAGTAGGTACAGGAAGACGAAAATTCGAGACGCCAAGATAAGGGAGGCGGGTTACGAGCTGGTGGTGATGTGGGATGCGAGTGGTTGAATGATAATTTTGATAAAATTAATAACCTACTATCCACAATCACCGCGCGAGGAGGAGACGACTCTGTACCCTCACCAGATAGTCTATGACTTCAGGCGTATCTCGACAAGTCAAAAACCACTCAACCCACCAAAGACCTGACCTTCGAGGTCGAGCACGTTCCTATATCTGTGTCTTTGGGGGATACGATGCATGAAGGGATAAACCCACATCTGCGAACGAGATCCTGACACGCTAGTAGAGAAGTTCGTGACCGAGCTACAGATGAGAGGCAAGGCAATCAGGGAGGGGGTTAGGAAGAAGTATCTGCCGGCCGATATAGATATGCTATCGAAGTCTCAGCAAGCAAAGATTGTCTCTTGGATTGATCAAGTCCCGGTGGTGGGGTTCAACTGTAGCAGGTACGACCTGAACCTCATCAAGCAGTACTTTGTCGAGAAGTTGGCGGCCACCGTGACTAAGGTGATGGTCGAAAGAGAGCCAGCACGACGATGTTTCTGTTTACCCCGGAGTTTAGATTTCTCGACATCATCCAGTATCTGGGATCCCGGTACCACGTACGACCGGTGGGTTAAGGCGTACGACTGTAAAATGATAAAGTCTCACTTCCCGTACGAGTGGTTCGATAGCGCGGACAAGCTCGACCATCCGGGCTGCCAGACTATCCCGAGTGGTACTCGAATGTTGAAGGGTGAGTTCCTACTGTCGTTGTCCGAGTGGAAAGAGTGTAAGAAGGTATTTCAAGAAAATGGGAGATGAAGACGTTCAAGGGAATGGTTGCAACACTACAACGACTTGGATGTCGGACCGTTCCTAGAGGCTTCTAACTAAGATGACGGAGTTCTACAGAGGAAGAGGTTGTGGATATACTCAAGGATGCTGTGTCTCTGCCGGTGTTTCCCTTCAGTACCTACTTCGTGGGACGATCGATGGGAAGGCGGACACACCCGAGCTGTGGTCACCGAAATCTGAAACTTATGAGATTGATGAAGCAGGGATTGGTCGGTGGTCCGTCCATAGTGTTCTCCAGATACGCAGAGGCTGGCAGGTCGACGATCAGGGGTCAGGTAGGTAGTCGGGAGGAGAAGATGTGCAAGGCGGTGATGGGGTACGACGCCAATGCACTGTATCTGTACTACCCTGTCGAAAGACATGCCGTGCGGGGGAGGAGGACGATATGGACGTGTGACGACCCGGGAAAGACAGTCGTATATAGACTGTTTCGTGAGGAAGGTCAGGAGTCGAAAAGTGGTTCGGATTTGCGGAGTTGGATATAGAGGTCCCGGAAACGTTGAGAGACAAGTTCTCGGAAATGTCACCGCTGTTCGTTAATCAAGAAATCGATGAGAACGATGTTCCGCAGCACATGAAGGACTACCTGGCCGGTACCGGAGGAAAAGGGTCGAAGGACAGAGAAAGCTCGTGGGGGCAATGTCCGCCAAAGAAGATGATCATATACTCCCCACTGCTAAAGTGGTATCTGGAGCACGGTCTGATCATCAAGGCGGTGCATAGGGTGATAGACTACACGCCCGGCAAACCGTTTCAGTGGTTCGTGAAGAGGTCACCGCTGCCAGACGGACGGGGGGACGTAGACAAGAAGAAGCAAGAAGGTGTTGGCGGAGATATTCAAACTGGTTGCAACGTGTTGTGGCAAGCTAATAGAGGCACAAGAGAGACACCTGAACACCACATATACGAAGGATGAGAAGACTGTCGACCGGCACTGAGGTCGGCGTGGTTCGAAGACCTGGAGGAGATTGGGGAGGCTTACGAGATATCGAGCAGGAAGAATCGGAGTGGTGATCAACAGACGTTTCAGTGTGGCATAGCGGTCTACCAGTTGGCCAAGCTCCGGATGCTGGAGTTCTACTACGATTCTTGGACAAGTACGTGGATCGCGGAGATTTCGAACTGATACAGATGGACACTGACAGCATGTACTTCGCGCTGTCGGAGAAGACGCTGGCGGCGGTGGTGAGAAAGAATATGAAGAGAAAGTTTAATAAGGAGAAGACCGAGTGGTTGGCGTGGGACGCGTGGAGCAACAGAACTCCGGGATTGTTCAGCTGGAATTCGAGGGAGATAGAGCCATCGCTCTGTGTAGCAAGTGTTACTACGTGAGTGGTGATGGAAAATCTAAGCACTCGGCCAAGGGGATGTCGCAAGAGATCTAACGATCTGACTTGGGAAAGGTATAAGAGTGCTCTCGAAGGGGGTAGGGATATGGCGGGAGAACAGGGGATTCCGAATGATTAACGGGGGTGATGAAGACGTACTGTCAAACAAAAAATTAGGACTCTCGGCGTACTACGACAAGAGGAGAGTGATGGAAAGACGGGTTGCACACAGAGCCTATAGGATAGGTAAAAAAAAGAACTCTGAAAAAGGATAGTAATACTAAAGACTCTAACGATCCGGGGGTAAAATCTGGGTGTCAGAAGGCACCATAGAAGTTCTTCGCGAACAAAACCGCGAGATGGACCATCAGTCAAATAATAGAGCACGGCTCATCAGGTTTGGTATAGAGCGATCCAGATGATATACATTCATTGACCACAACGGGATCAGTCGCGCGGCGGCTGCCACTTCGAGCTCTCCCGGTTGATAGAGGTACCGGACGTCAATATCTGATGGAAGTCGCTGCTCCTCTAAACCAATTGGTCGCCCGCGCGAGACGGCAGAGGGCTTGCTCGTCACCCTTTTAAAACTTGATTAGCATCTACAGGCTTCTTACCTATCAATCTGGTCACCTCTCCGTTCAGTGTGGAGACCACGGCGGGCAGTCTGGCCACCCACTCGGTCGATCGCGATGAGGGTCTACAAGTTCTTTAGCGTATTGGTGTCCGAACAGTCTCTCAGCCAGGTTCGATTGAAGCGTTCCACGATCCCCTGTCCCGGTGGATGTTGACGCGGCCGCGTTCTGATAGAAATACTTTATGCTTAGACAATAGATGAGAGACCGCGCCCATGAACTCGCGGCCGGGATCGACTGGAGAAGATTCGGCCATTTGAGAGGACTCCTCTTATATATTCGGGAAAGAGCCTCGGCCACTTCCTTTAGACTCTTTAGTGGCCAACGGCTCAGCCCCCTTTATAACGACTCGCTACGTCAACGATTGTCAGTGCGTACTTGTACGTTTTGCGACCGACGCGATCGTGAGGGAGAAACAGGAGATCCGTTCTGGTGAACTTGGTTCGGCACCGGAACGTCGAATTTTGGGGCGCGGAATATTGTGAGGCGCGGGTAAACTAGATCTGCCAGATGGCCTGCTTCTTGAGCCATTCCTTGGACAGCGTTTTCTGAAACCTTGGTCGCCGCCGCGAGGTTTCTTGATGGCCGCGAGTCCCTTCAGTAGCCGCGTGGACTATAGTATGTATTCGACAGCTTGCGCGTTAGTTTGGTATCAAGTTTTGCGCGTGTTCATCGTATGCGAAGTATTCTAATATATCGGGACAATCTCCAACATGCCCTCGCCAGTTCGTCGGTAATAATAAACCTTTGTTGGAAGTACAATTGCGATTGTCGCTGCAGCCCCAATCGCGTTTGTTGTTGGAACAGGAGAGGGGAATCTAATTCATCCAATCTCCCAGGATGGTGGAGGAATCTAACATCCGCTTTGCGAAAAAGGAAAAGTGGCCGCTTTTTCGTCCTCGAGACAATCTCGGGCCAGACGAATCATACTCTTTGCACAGGTAAACGATGTTTTTGGGCAGTGTAGCCTACATCAATCATGCGTTATAAAGTTCGTCAACTAACATCGTTCTATATATATTTTATATATATTTAATAAAAAAAAAATGTTTTAATTAATTAATTTAAAATCTCGATTGAATATAATAGCCGGCGAGAGACCACCACACATTCCCACGATGATGAACGCGATCTCGCGGTCCTTTTGGGGCTCTGACGGTACATAGAAATCTGAAAGTTGGGGCTCGGGATCCATGGGATCGAGACTTTTGTGCGGATATGCCAGCGCGACTCGCGGTTGGCTTCTTCAACGTTCTGAAAAGTTTGCGCGGCGGTGATTTTTCGCGGCGAAGCTCTTCATTGACCCAGTCCAGATGGGCGGTTCGTTTTTTCGACCATGCTTCCTTTGCGCTATTGATTGTTCTTACAGCTAAATCATGACGCTTACGCTCCTCATCCACGTTCGAGCTTTTCATTTTAGAGAATATAAAGTTGCTACCGCTGAACGCCAATGCGTTTACAAGCGCACCACCTACTATTACTGCGATTGAAGCCATTTATTTCCATATATTAACTGGTAGAATTCCAGCTTTTAACTAGATAATCTCGGGTCCAAACTGCGGCCGCTACATCTAAGGTCGCGAGCCCTACGTCTCTCACAGTAAAGTCCAATTTGGAGCGGTTTCCTCCTAGGGCCATCTTTGATAGTCGAGCATACCCGATACTGAAACCCGATATCACCACGGCGTGATAAAGCGCATTCACTAACATTTTTACCATCTTGTTCAGCCATTGTTATAATTATTGCATATAAAATGGGTCGCGATCAATGTTTTAAATGGGGCGCATCCAAAATTCAACATTGTTGATGATTGGTGTTTAGTAACTTTCTTCTGAACACTGGCTGGTTGTTTTTTCTGGTATTTTCCACACGCACAGGGCACCAACAACTGCCAGACCACCAACCAACAACCCAACTCCAATTCACGAATTTGGGTTCAGCCCAACTCCAATGGTAGTTGGTATTGGGTGACAAATTCTTTGAATTTGAGTGTGCTTCCAATTCGTGAATTGGGGGTGTTGTTGTACTCAACTCTGTATTCAGATGTTTTGATGTCCCCAATCTCGATTGGAGTTTAGCCTCTCGAAGCTCGGCGAGTATTTTATCTTGTTTACTTTTCGGGTGGCAGCCGCCGCCCGCCCAGCTGCCTGTCTTTTGGGATTTTTTATATGCGGTATGTTCATCCAGTGGCGGAGTAACACTCTGGTTCGATTGTGTTGGAGCAATCTGGTTCAACTCCGTCACTCTCGTGGGTGTGTCTTGTCGTCATATTATAATATTAATATTTAGAGCTTGATAGTTCGTGGGCATATATGTCAAATTGACAGTGTTTACCCGTGGTCAACGCGGTTGTTAGTGGGAGTAAGTACATTCCAAACTTGTGATAAATTGAGCAGCATGCCGTTCTAAGAGTGTGTCCTATAAAAGGGTCAGTCTCTAGATCATCAATCAACCCCGCATGTTTGGTTTGGTATAGGGAGAAGTCTACTAACGGCGGTAGCGTACAAATGAATAGCCGCCGATCCAAGAGTTTTTGTCATCTCTGCTCCCAATTTGGATTCGTATCGCGCATACATTTTATCGATCTCCGCATCTGACATCTTATCCACCTGAAAAACTGAGAGACGCCTACCGAGATAAATGCTCCGATTGTCCCCCAGCAACCAGCGCAGCTAGCCGCTCTCGTCGCGCCGCATTTTCATTTTCATTCGGAGTCGTTGCACTCAACCCCGATTCCGATTGCTCTGTCGGATCATTATTGTTGGCAGTCGGAGTTGAGGTTTCTTCTATTAGCTGATCGAGAAGTTCGTCGCAGTTCATTTTCTTAATTTTTTCAAAATTAGTAATTTAACTATTCTAACAAGTCTATCACTTTAACCATATTTATTTAATTTTTTAATTTTTTTTCAAAATTATTAAAATAATATAATGCGCACCACCCGATACTTTATGATCACCATTATGCTCGCAACAAAGCTCGCAGCGGAGCACCAAATTGTTAACATTGTTAACCATTGTTCAGCATTTATTCAGCATTGTTAAGCAATTGCTAAGCATTGTTCAGCATTATTCATCATTTGTTCAGCAATTGCTAAGCATTGTTCAGCAATTGCTAAGCATTGCAATAGCTTATTACTTTGCAATTTTCCTATAATTTTTTTCAAAATCGTTAGATTTAGTTGATAACTTTATAAGCAGTTGGTTGATCAGTCTTTAGCAGAAGCTTGGCGTGCTTAGTTTTCGAAAGTATCTGTCGAACCTCCAGGCGCTCCTCGCGCGTTGGGATAACGTCATTCTCTCGAAGACAGTCATCGAATGAGTCTCGGTCCTTGCAGTGAAAGAGGGCGACCCATTTCGTTTGCTCGCGCAGAATCCTTGAGGACGGCGTTGTATTTTTGAGTGGATATCCATACGCTTTGCCTAGCATGGCGGCCAGAAAATGCGAGCTCGGAGAGCATGTCCTTCTTTTTGGTCATCGCCGCCTTGGCTGAGCAATCGTCAATCACGTATAGGGTGGGCTCGCCCTGAAATATTTGGTATAAAACCACGCAACCAATCGTGAAGCTATCACCGGGGTCAATAACGTATACCTCAGGGTCGGTCCATATCCACGGGCACCGCTGATAAGTATCGTTGTGCCGCACAGTGGGACATAGGATCACAATGTGACGAAAGGCATCGCGGTAGGATCCTCGAGTAAGTTGAGGATGAAAACCGTTTTTCCACATCCTGTCTGCCCACATATTATGGCGGAGTGAGCATCTCCAATCGTGAATTGGTATTGATTGCTAGATTTCTTAATTTTTCAAAATTATGTATTAATAAATCGTTAGAATTAGTAGATCGCTGATACTATCGACCATCTTCGATTGTTGAGTTGTGCGTCTGTAATTATATATAAGTACACGTTCAATGGCCCGGCTCCGTCCGCCTCTTTGGTTATCTGGATCGTCACACCCTCACTAGCGTCTCAACTTGGCGTCCGCTACCGTGTATTTGGTCATCGTCGCTGGCTCGCATGTCTAGCCATAACGCGTATTTGGTATTCAGGAACTCCGCGAGGGAGACGGCCGAGAGATGCAGGTCTTTAGCAACTGCTGCAACCTCCGGTCCGAGAGCGCTTAGTCCGGAGCAAAGCTAAACTCTTTCTTACTTCATCCCACTGCTGGTCGCGCGCGAAGACCCGCGCTGTAGAGTTGATTGGGGACTCCCTCGATCGTCACCTCTACCTTCGTGATTTTTGGGGGTTATAGAATCTGTCGGTTTTTTTTCTAGCACCGAACGCGAACCGAGCATCCTCGAACAACATCAGTATACCTTTCATCGAGCGGGCGGGTTACGTTGACGTTAATATTCCACATGTGTCGCTTTTGTTTTTCGGCATCTTGCGATGGCGAAGAACTCGGTCGTAAAGTATGGCAACGCGCCCGGGCGTACTGGGTTTCTGATCAATCGTGCTAGTTCGGGCATCGTGACCATGTCGTACTCCAGCGAAAACATTATCGATCGCATACGTCGATAACATGTCGCTGGCTATGATAACTCGGCCGTAGTCGTTGAACGTAGTTCGTATTCGAGGCGGTCAGCCAAAGCACTCTATAGTAGGGCATGTGACTCTCCAGCAACTCAAAGTCGAGCGGGATGTAGAAGCGGTTGCCGTAAGCGCCCGCGACCGCGTTGTCACTAGCGTTGTTATCTACCTTGTTAGCAGCCCCGATTCTAAGTTTGGTTACGTTCTTATTTTTGTTGCTGGTGTCAATACCTTGATAGACAGCGTTTTTCAAGCTCGTTTTGACGTCTTCCACAGGTCCTGATAGCAATGGTAGACGTCGCTGTCGTCGATCGACATCACCTCATTACCAGAAATCTTTATCATGGTCTTCTTGACGATGGCGCGACCCAGGTTCTGAACGACGGTTCGGGTCCGCGTCCGTCGACGTTAGCGAAATAGTGAAAGCGAGGCGAACAGAGTACCCGGCACAATGACGTCGTTAGCTCCGAGGTTGGGGAAGCGGACTAAGAGCTGCTGGTTCTGGTCGATTCGTCGATGGGTTGTTCGTATAACGACACTCTGTGCTCACGCCTTTTGCCCGAGGGGCTCACGCAGTCTGCGGTATGGATTGAGTTTTGTTTTGCGACCGTATTGACTCGAAGACATAATTAATTTTTTCTTATATGAAACTATTAAACCCGTATGGTTTTGTCTTTAATACATAATTAATTTTTAAGAAAATTATAAATATGGACTGATTACGATGTTGAAATGGATGAAATCGGCAAAGACGATTACCTCGATGGTGATGATAATTTCGAGGATTCCTCGAGACTCCAGTTCCAATCCAATCACAATTGGATGGCGCTACTACTAGTCAAGTCGGGAATTACTCGAGGGAGCTGTAAAACGACTACTACTTAACAGTTTGGCAGAAAAAGGTCTGGTCCCCTCGTCGGTCGCGACTACTCCAAGTTCAAATTTGATATGAACGGTAGATTGCGACTAAAAGCAGCATCAAATCTCCCAATAGTCAACACGAGGACCGGTAAACCCCTAGCGATTAGCACCATTGCCGGAACCCCGGGCGGTGGCCTCCGATTCATAAGGGAGAACTAGGATTCACGGATTGGAAGAGGGGAGGGGTAAAACAATTATACCGGCGGGCGCTGTAGAGGCCCTAAAGTTCTACCGACGAAAACTATAGCGAAGACGGCCACCGCGATAGAAACGGTCGAGCTCAGAGAGGTCCCTCAAATAGCCACCGACGTTATTAACACGATGGAGACCACGTTCAGCGTGCAATCACAATTGGGAAAAATACTCAACGATGACCCACCGTTACCTCTTCGAGAACTCCGTGGACTCGATAGGCTCTACAAACGGTCCGGGGCGAACTGGTCCTTAACCTCTCCAAACTCACGGCGCTGGATGAACATATCGCGCTAGAAGAAAGAAAACTGGAGGAAGCCGGTGACGATAGAGAATCTACCGAGCGGATCAACAAACTCCTGCGGTCTTTGCGGGATGAAAGAGAAAGCTCGCTTGGAGGCCGCCTCGGCTAACCGTGAGGCTCTCCGCACACAAATAAGTCGGATCCGCGAATCAATCTCGAGGGTCCTGCACGAGGTAGACGACTCGGTGAGCGTCTTCGCACTCTGTTCAGAGAGCAGGGCTCACGATAGCAAGCATCCTCGTTGCTATCGGCATGACTATATCGACCATAGTTCTAACTTTCACTGGTGGTGCGGCGCCACCACCCGCTCCAGCACCAGCACACAGCACCAGCACCAGCATCCCTCTCCATCCGGTGGAGCCAAGGCAGTGGATAAAAAAAACAACAATAAAAGCCCTCGCCAGTTCTTCTAGCTAAATTAGCTGGAAAGGCGGCTGCCGCACTACCTGGACTGATCGGAAGTATCGTTTCTTACTTGCTATCTATATTATCAAAAACGGCCGGATGGCTAGCCAAAAATACCTGGGCTTTAATCGTGGCAATCGCCGGTCTCCTATTATTCTTCTGTCAGAGAGTTCCTACAACCAAAGCGTAAATAATCCGATCGCCACGAGGGCGATGACGAGACCCAATTTCTCCTCCTCGTGTGTTGTGCTTCCAATTTCAACATTGTTGATGATTGGTGTTTCTCCAATCGCGATTGGTCTGTTGATGGAACTCGATGGTGCATCCAATTTACGAATTGGGGGTACTGGGTTCGATTTTACGAATTGGGGGAGGTGTATCCATTTTGTGTTTTATGAAATCGGTTCACTGTTGGGGGTGCGCTTGATTGATAATCCGTGTTCACGTTACCGTTGTGGCCGATTTTTGATTGGCGGTGGCGATTACGATATGATTATTGTAAACCGTCAACCGGGTCGTCTCGTTAGTATCATATTGCTCGGCGCCATATAAGACCTATTCCAAATACATAGTCTACTGGGGTGCTGGCATTCTGTAAAACGTCTTGATAATTCTGGATCGCCTTCTCCAGGTCCACCCTAGCTGAGATGGCGTCCTCTACAAGTGCCAAAAATTGTTTTTATTGTGCATCAAACGCTGTTCCCATGCCCAGTATAGAACTGCGAGTTTGTTTTGTGCGCCGAGAATGGCCCAGACGTACGTGCGAATGGAGTCGTTGACGCGAGTAACCCCGGCCTGCGTGAACCCTAGACCCGTATCTAACATAAAATGTACCCCACGCGTTCTGAACTCAGCAGCCTGCTGTATGTAATCGACGTGAGCCAGTTTCGGAGAACATTTTATTTTACAAGAAAACACGCCACAGTGTCGACCTCCAGACACTTCCGTCCCGAAAGTCATAGTCGCGGGGTCAAAATTCCCGGCGTTCCGACTGACGATGTGGTCACCGGAGTGATCGTGTCTAAAATCAGTCTGTGTCCAATTCCCGGACTGGCCGTGAATGAGAACGTCCCCGAGGCCGGTGCTGGTAGGAAATGCTTCTGTCTCCAGTCCGCGTCTTTTGAAACGTAAAATTCGTTACACAGTCTTTCAAAGGCCATACGGTTATATGTGTTGAAATGGGATCCCAGGCGTCGTCTTGAGGTAGTGAAATACCTAGTTCTTTGAGAATCCTCCTAATAGTATAATACACGTGAAAGTTGTAGACACTTCGGAGCATGACATTCTTGGATGTCAGATGGTCTTTATATGAAACTCCACACCCGGCTGTTGCGCACCATACAGCGAAATTTATTTGGTTCTGCCAAAACTGCATCGGTGTTGCTTTCCAGCCGTTTACCACCTCCATCGTAGTAATCTTGGGCAACCTATATTGTTCAAAAGATGTTAGGGAAGTTGGTGGCAAAGCACTGTCCGGTCTAACCGTTACGGTTGGGTGTACAAGGCGGTTAACAACGTCTTTTTGTGTGTATTTACCTCCTACCGCGTACTTTACATTAGAGTTAAAGCTAAATGCTTTGGTATCCATTGAAAGATATTATTATGTTTGCTACTATAACTAATGTTCAAAAGGGAGTTGTGAACTTCAAAAATTAATAGACAACTGCTGCGGAAAACGCCGGGTAGGCCTTAGATCAATCACCTTCACGGTTGGATGGCAGAATGTGGGGAAGAGCGAATGGTTTTACTATGTGAAGGATGGACTACAATTAGAAGTAAAGCTGCCTCACGGACTGTGGGGAATAAGACAGCTCAAAGATTTTGTCAACTCAGAGCTTGACGGTATAATCAACCTCACAGTATCGAATGCTACGGGCTCGCAACAATGACCATCAGCAGTGATAATAAGGTAGTGGTCTCCCCGGGGTTGGGTATTCAACTCGGTTTTAGAGAGACATACTCCTCAAACAAAGGAGTGTTTACCCCGGGTGAGTACGTCGGTGATAAATCCGGTGGACTTCACCTTCACGAAAACTCTCAGGGTGCACCTGGATCGTGAACACATCGTACAAACACGATAGACGGATCCCCCAGCACATTACTGAAAACTGTGCCCGCCAGCGATTGTTTCTATGGCGAGACTGTAACGTTAGACTTCCCACACCCAGAGATGAAAGTTTTGGAATCGGGACACATCCACGAGTTGAAGATTTATATTCTTGATGATAAAGGGCGAGAGTTGAAGAACGATTACCCGATTTCGGTCGTCCTAGAAATTTCAAATTAATTAATTTTAAGAAAATTAGAATTAAACGCATGTTCGTAATATATATTATCAACATTATGAGTATATACGGACCAGGTAGTTCTTCCGATTGGGTGACAAATTCAAATAATTTGGAACCTGCAGAAGGGGGATTCATCCCGACAGAGGGCGACTTTTTAACTACCCAAAAAACAAAGGCCTTGATTAATAGAACTATATCGAGGGCCACGGACGAGATTCACAAGAGTCTACTATCACAACTTAGAGAATATGCCCTGGCTGTGAATACACAAAGTCGTGAAGAAACGCATACGGAACTAAACGAACTAGGTAAAAAAATAACCAAATTTAGAAAAGAGACCCGGTTGGGGATTGATAAAGTCCGAGAAGACCGTAAGGCTGAAATTACGGAGGTTTATGATGCGTTGCGCTTAGAAGACTCTCTCAGCAAAGAAGCTACACTTGCTGAATTAGACGGGAAAATAATCGATTTTCGAAATGAGGCCACGTCGGGTATTGAGAAAGCACGAGAAGACCACCAGGCGGACCTTATGAAGGCTTATGAGGTGTTGCGCTCAGAGGACTCTCTCATCAGAGAAGCGGCACTTACTGACTAGATAAAAAAATAACCAAACCAAATTTCGAAAAGAGACCCCCCGGTCGGGTATTGATAAAGTCCGAGAAGACCACCAGTCTAACCTTGCAGAGGCCATTGCGGAGGCTTATGATGCGTTGCGCTTAGAGAACTCTCACAGTAAAGAATCGACACTTACCGAACTAGATGAAAAAATAGCCGAATTTATAAAAGAGACCAGGTCTGGGGTTGAGGGGGTCCGTGAGACCACAAAGAGGCCATTGCGGAGGCTTATGGGGCGTTACGCTCAGAGAACTCTCTCAACAGAGAAGCGGCACTTACTGACCTATATGAAAAAATAACCGAATTTAAAAAAGAGACCCGGTTGGATCTTGATAGAGTCCGAACGGGTATTGAGAAAGCCCGAAAAGACCACAGGCGGACATTACGGAGGCTTATAGGGAGTGTTCGCTCAGAGGACTCTCCCTACGGAGAAGCAGCACTTACTGAACTAGGAGAAAAAATAACAGAATTTCGGGAAGAGACCCGAACGGTTATTAGAGAAAGTCCGAGAAGACCACCAGGCGGCCCTTACGGAGGCTTATAGGGTGTTGCGCTCAGAGGATCGGACGGGGATTGCGGGATTAGGAACCCGAGTGGTTGAATCTATCCGCGCCATTGATGAATCACTTGTTGCGGTTGATGATAAAGTAAATCGAGTTCGTACTGAGGCATATAACGCAAACAATGCGCTTGCCGGAATAGTGCGAACAATGAAAACACCAAAACGTGTCATAACAGTTTGGGCTGAGAAGCGGGGCCCATTGGTTGTGGGGCACTATGAATATTCGTTCGGTGCCAAAGCGAGTAATAAATATGGGGGATACACTATGACAGCTGCAGGTGAAGTTATCCAAATGGCGGTCTGCTCGGTTAATGCTAATGGTAAACCTGTGGGCGCGGTCGCGATAAATATTGTAGTAGATGGGGAAGAACGGGGGGTTGGAGTCACTAAAATCTCTGGAGATAGTTCGACGGTGGTTTCGTTCTCCGGTGATGATCGAATTAGACTTTCCCAAGGTAGTGTTATTAACTTTGTTACGAAAATCGTGACTCAGAGAGTTCTTCCACTATTGTCTCATTGTTAATTGAACTTATTGTGTAAATACTAATATATTATTGAAATAAATTTAATTTAACTATGAACGAATCACCGCTTCCAATTGTCAATACCGATCCACCAACACTGTATCCAACTCTCAATACCACTCCACCAACACTGTATTCAACTCCACCAACACTGTATTCAATTAACGAAAAAAGTTCAGATTTTAGGTTGAATAATATCGTCGCTATGCAGGATATTTTAGTTAGAGAATGTGCAAATAGAAAAGACACTCTAATAAATATAGGCGCGCGGCAAACATAGCTGAAGCATCTAGTACGGTTCTGGCAAGTGTTTCTGTGTTGTGTGGGGCGGGGCGGGACTGCTGCAACGCTATCTACAATTGTAATGATTCCACTTGCAGGGGTTTTGAGTGGAATTACCGTTTTATCTGGAACACTTTGTATGGTAATTAGGGCGGCGGGTGGAAAACTCGAGAAAAAAGTAGAAAACATGATAGAATATCCGTTCTCGCTAGGTCTAAGAAAAATAGCATCGACGTTATGGTGTCCAAAGCGTTGGCCGATAAGAAAATATCAAATTTAGAGTTTGAATCCGTGGTGGAAGAAATGGGGAGATATGAAGAATAAAAAATGATATAAGGATCAAGGCGCGCGCCACCATGGCCAAAAATTGAGTGTACTGATTGGGATAAATTTAGGGTAAAACTTGGAAATAAAGTCGGAGGAAATGTTACAGCACCATTGTGATATTTTATAAAATTAGTTTTTAAAAATAATATTTTTAAAATTAGTTTGATAATGTTTTTTACAGTGTTTTAATGCTGTAGAAACACCGTGACTTATTGATCGATTCTATCTTTCTAACTGACTTTTCGATTTGAATTATTACTAACGATAATACTTGCGAGCACGTAATCCCTTGTTAATCATTCGATGAGTAGCCTGAGTGCCACCACATGGTGGACATAGTAATGACTCGGCTTTGGTCCCTACCCCACAATGTCGACATGGGCGAGGCGACACGGAACCTCTTCGCATCCATGCACGGTGATGTTTGCAATATTCGTAAATACCGGTACGAAAACATCTCTCGTGACTACCTGTCTTCAACCACGCACACTTAACTAGAACCATTATGTTATTATATATACTGAGTATAACCATAGGGATTCTTATCTCTAATAGGGTGTATCTTCTCATGTCATAAATATATGGTGAAAAATATGTTCTCATACATACCCGCCGAACAGTAGGTGTGTTTTTAAAAAAAATTATGCTTACTCCCCCCTTTGTGTTTGGAAAAATTAAAATTATGCCTACTCCCCCCTTCGTGTTTTGAAAAATTAAAATTACTCCCATTCTCATAAATATTCTCATAAAAATGGAGGAAAATCTGAGTAGTATATAAGAGTCATTAATTATAGCACCACCTGGTGGGAGGCACCACGTGTAGCCGGTGGCTTCCAGAGGGTGGTGGTATCATTTTGACTCTTATATACTACTCTAGCAAGCAGACTGACACCGTACATGAGCGAACAATGCATCAACTGGGACATCTACGTGCACACTGTAGTGTTTGCAATGAATAACTCGGTCAACTCTGGTATGAGTTACTCCCCATTTGAGGTGTTGTTTGCTCAGAGACCAAAGTTCCCACTGATTAGTGACAACAGACAGACGTTTCAGTCACTACCCAAGGATATGACACAGTATATGCAGACAAAGTGTGACATGCTAGAAATGATTCGTGCAGATGTACGCAATCACATAGACGCATATAAGTCGGACATGGTAGCTCGGACAAATGCTACAAGACGTACATTGAAACTTGAACATGGGGACTATGTTTATCTGACTGATGAATCCGGCGGCCCAGCTAAGAAGTTGAGGAACCGCTATATAGGTCCATACTTGGTTGACCATGTCCCAAGTCCCCACATGGTAATACTCAAAGACCCTGAAGGTAACAAGAAATTTACCCAACCAGTTCACATTGATAGGCTGAAAATTGCTCATGTTCGTCAACCTACACCTGCCAATTACTTCAATGTTGGAACCCGACTGCCTGACCAAACCTTTGTGTCACAAGCTACGCAGACGGATTTCAGGATTGATAAGCATGTGTTGGACGATGAAAGCAATTCAGAGAGTATTGTTGCAGTGGACAATACTGGACAGAGGCTTACTGAAACTGCTCTGACAGACGCCAGACCTCGGCGGACAGTCCAAAGGCCACTTCGCTACAGGGACACAGATCATGTTGATCCGGAACAACTTGACCTGCCTGTTTCTGACCTTGACCCTATTAAAGTCAAGCGCATCCTGGCCCAAAGACATACATTTGACGGTTTGCAGTATTTACTGCATTTAGCTGGGGAACCTGCACAAAATGCAACATGGGTTTCCGTACGAAAGTTAAATGCGAAAACACAACGACAAGCGGTAATGCGACCACCGCCCATGGTATAATCCCAGAAATATATTGTTCACATTTGAACTGCATGTATCTTTTTTTAATTATGAATGTCATAATGATTACTGTACAATACTGTAGGTATGACCATGTATTTTATGCCCACGCAACCATTCGACTTCATACAGGTATTTTCAAAGATGTCCGCTCAAAATGACTCGTATGTAATGACTCGAATTTGGTTAAACCACATGTTGGTACATGTAGTAAATGACTATTGTTTTCGTCAATGCTCGATACTTATAGACAGGTAGAAATACGGCAGGTTTTAAACTACATGTTGTGAATTGATGCTAAAGGCACAGCGAGCTTATGACATTTTAACAATTTGGCTCATATGGTTGTCTGTCATTTGAAAAGCACATGTATGTTAGTTATTAGTGTGAAAACTGATTGCCTTGAAAGTGTAAACAGACCTGTAGTATGCTGAATATTGTACATTCTAACTGATGCCGATGTGTGCTGAAATGATTGTGTAGTTTGTTGCTTTTTGTTCAATCAGATTTTGCTTAAAATGTTAATTGCATTTGTTTGGAAGGCTATTCCAATAATGTATGTAGGTCATTTTTTTTGTCAAGTTTAATTGCCAAGTACAGTTGGTCACCGGGGCATGTGACAGGTACAGGTATTTATCCTAGATAATAAACATGAATGATCATATTTGATATTCAATCAATCAATCATGCAATCTAGAATCGTATGTTACATTTTTGACATGTAATTCACTAAACTTTGGAGTACCCATCAATGTTGATACTGATACTACTACCTCATGTCACGCTGTCATGTGTCATTTTGTTCAGAGATAGTCAAGCTCAGCGAGTTATGAATGTATACTATAGGTGATACATTATTCCTTTAAATTCATGAATAATTCATTAATGCTCATATGATAGCTTTTATTGTTTTTTGCAATATATATGTATCGTGTCAGTGTTTACTGACGACATGAGGTATGTACCTTACTTGTAAAGTACATGCATCATTGGTTTATTCTATATCAAACACTAACTGTAAATATGTTAGTTTTCACATGTTTTGTTTTTGAACTCATGGATCTGTATATACCATGTTGACCAGAGACAATTGTTAACTCTTTGCATGCTGGGTAAAGTAAAGGCTAACAATAGTTCAAATATTTGCAGCAGACAACAAATTATTAATATTTTTTTATCCTTGCTCTCTGAAGACTGCGAATATGTGATGGAGTTGCATTGGAATTTTGCAATTCCGGTGAAATTTCATAACATATTTGGATGATATTTTCGCCGCTAGCGTGCAAAGAGTTAAGAGGTATAGTTGTATTCAGTTTCAAAGGCTAGTTGAACCATCCCACGCAGTCAGATGGGGACAATTTTTCTCTGCCTTATGGATTGTTATGATACCAAAATCTTACCTAGTGTTCTTTGTGAGAAAGATGTGAGATTGTTTTTATTTTTTTTTGTCCAAGCTAGGCATAGCGTGTACGTGAGTGAGACTCTGATCTTAACACTGAGTATGGGATTGGCTGATGTTTCTGATCCTGCTGGCTATGGAGAATTGTCATTGACATCCTGCATGAGTTGAGGTATATTGGCTTTACTGTTTCATATATTTCAGTAATCAATACATCATGGTGATGACTCTATATTTTGTATTTTGTACATGGATAACTATATGCACACATGTCTAGTAGTAGTTTGATACAATATCATTTTTGAGTTTCTTGCATACCTCCTAGTTGGCAATATCAAGTTTATATTATGGCTTATGCTTGGGTAAAATTGGACGCAATTTTAGGTTCAAGGGGCGGGATGTTATGATATTTCACTATGAGAGCTGCAGATGGCCTAATAATGATATTAATGTGCAGTTTCGTGCAGTTGCTTTGTCTAGAATGAATAACTATTTCTTATGACCATACAGGTTCAGAATGAGTTTTTCACGACAGACATATCAATTGGCTCAGTTGATGGAAGGTGTTCGAGCCAATTCCCACCCTTAAATATGAGCCGAATGAATGTTACAAAATGTGTTTGGTTCTATCCATTCCCCAGAGCCAACACCATTGTTTTTAATCTGATCTTAATCTATTTTTACCCTAATTAACACACATAACACTGTATGCTTTTATTCCAGTCCTACTGTCATTCTTTACCATCTCTCGTCACTCTACTAACATGCACAGACGCGCAGCTGCACATATTCCTCGCGAGAGGGTGATGCAGGATGAATAGATAGATGGATGGATGGATGGATGGATCTCAATTGCGTAATTACATAGTGCCATAACATTTGTACTGAACGGTTTATGTCTGCTTCATTATAGTGCAGAATATGTACGGTTCCACATGTGGTCACTATAGGACAGTAAACAATAAATAACACAACCTTCTTAGTCGTCTGAAGTTGTCGAGCCGGAAAATCAGCGGCTGAATTCAGATATACAACAACAACACATTTTAATAACAATCACACGTTAAACGTGTCTTATCTTGTATTTCATCAGAGTTTGACTGCTTATCTTGAATCCTCAACTATAGATAGCTGTCATAATGTAAAACACCATTTGAAAGTATGAACATTCATCAAATAAAGGTATCATACGGTAAGATAAATAGCGCAACAATCATCCACCTATTCGCACCGGTGTTGTTTCGTCCTACACCAGTACTTGAACTTGAGTTGAAGTACTTGATCAAGTTGCTGTAAAGTAATATGTAATAGGCTCTACCTATGTCGGGGGCGCCGCATCTGAACATGTTCGATAGCAAACCTACATTGTTTTCTCACTAATTTTCTGTTTTACCCCACTAAAATACACTAGAGGTGTGAAAAACATTCAAGCTATTTGACAAAATATACAAACCACACACAAATTTAAAAAGATATATATTGCATGCATATTAAGGTTAATTTTCATCAATGTTCTTAATACAAGATAAATGGGGCTTATCAAAATTGTATTTCTCCATTATGCCTTCCTGTGTGAGTTTTGAAATGTATCTCCGTAAATTAAATTGCAATAACTAAACTATGTCCATAAGTCATTTGTGCTAATAAAAACATTAATTCAATGCATTACACTTTGTTTTTAACTATTTACTCAGCGAAATAAATATTGTAATACTATGGAGGTGACCGGTTAGACAGTTGGACTAGTATATGTGCCATATGAAATCATGATCGATGGCAACTTAAAGTTAGACAACTGAGACATAATTAATGAGTCTCGATCACGGTATCTCCCTTTATAATAATGCTACATGTATATTAATCGCTTTCCCGTGGAAATATGTGCTTTATTCTTCCTTTTTCCGGTCAAAATGTGCTTATTGTATGATATACTAATGCTATATTGTAGAAAACGTATATAATATAATCATAAATGTTATTTTTTAATGAAGATTTGAGTAGATTTGTGTAAGATTTGGGTAAATCGTGCTGCCGCCAACACGTCTGCTTTATGTTTAGAAGCTGTATGTTGTTGATGTGCTTCTTGGAGTATCTTGACCATCTGCACACTGTAACACGCTTTATGCGCACAGCCATTCAGCGTGTTTCAGCTTTCACCGGTATAACTACATGTATATGAACAAGGCTTCTAACTTTGGTCGGCTGTAAATGACTACTACAACAAATTAGCAGAAAAAAGGTATAGACCCATCTGGTGGCCGTGACTACTCGAAGTTCGAACGAATTTAACTTGGGCCGGCCGTGTTGCGACTGAAGGCCTCGGATATCCCGATCCTAATGACCGCGGAACCTCTCGATAAATACAATCGCTTGAAGCTGAGGTGGTGGTCAAGTTATCAAGGATGAACTCGGATTTGCGGTAAATAAATTATGCAAAAGCACATGCAGGCCCTCGGGTGCGCTCTGGTGGCTCTGACCAGAAAGGCAGCGGCTGCTTTGCCCGGAATTATCGGGAACATTGTTTCCTGGCCCCTCACAAACTTATGGAAGACAGGCCGGGTGGTTAGCTAAAAATCTGTGGGCTATGACCCTTGCAGTCGGAGGCTTGTTGCTAGTCACTGCCAGTCGCTGGCCAATTCCACATTCAAAGCGCGAGTAGGCCGACGGCGACCCAGCACACAATAAGAGCCATTTTCTCGTCATCATGCTGACGTGCTGCGTGCATTGACGACGCAGTCATGGCAGGCGGTGCCCCTTCCCGTGACGAACTGCGATGGGGGGGGGGGTACATCCTTTTCATCGGAGCAGCTGCCCTGCGTTTGCGGGTTTATATTCACTGCATTGACGTGGGCATTGCGACCTAAAGCCAGAGTTTCAGGAACGATCACTATTTCGTTGTTGTAGCCTGCTATTTGGCCGACTCGCAAGATCATGTCGCTTGGCGCTATGTACAGGCCGTGGGCGAAGACATAGTCCACTTGCGTGCCCAGATACTGTAAGATGTCGAACGCTGTGCCCGTTCCCACGATAGGTGTTCTTTCCTGGGCCTGTGCACCAAGGATGGCCCAAACGTATGCCGAATACCAGTCTGGGTGAAGCAGTCTGATCTGTCCAGAACAAAGGTGCTCCAAGCGTCTTCAACACCAGCATCCTGCTGAATGAAATCAATGTGGGCTTTCTTGGGGGGAAGCCAGTCGCAGGATAAGATACCGCAGTGCCAGCCGCCAGACACTTCTGGTCCGCAGGCCACCGTTGCAAGGTCAAGGGTTCCTGCGTTCTGACTGGCATTGTGAATTATCATGCCTAAAGTATGTCTGCTTCCAAGCCACGTGGCCCCATATGTAAACATCTCTTTGACCGTCGCTGTTAGGAAATGGTTTTTGTCGCCAATCCTTATACCCGTAGGTATTGGATACGGGGTCCCGGGCGTTGTCTTGCGGTTGGGCAACCTTCATTTCTTCCAGAATCCGCCCTGTGGTGTAGTACATGTGGAAGTTGTAAACTGCCATTAGGAGCGGGTCCTCCGCCGACAGATGTTCGGTAATGAGATCCCCGCACGAAAGAAAAAGTTTACCTGGTTCTGCCAAAATCCGCGTCGTCGTCGCTTTCCACGGATTTACGACTCGTTGGTCTGAACCTTGGGCAACCGGTACTTTTCAAACACATTTGGGAACTCAGTTTGAAAGCCTGTAGTTTCGGCTGCGGAGCTGCGAACTTGGATGATAGGTGTATTAGCTGGGCTACGCCGCCTGGTACTTCGCATCAGAATTGAAGCCAAACGCCTTGGTGTTCATACTAGTATGTTTGTCACGTTAACACATGTTCAAAGGGGTGCCGCGCTTCGGCACCCGATCGATAACAGTAGCGGTGACCGCCACGTCGGCCTACGATCGCTCACATTCACGGTTGTCTGGTATATTGTGGGAGAGAAACAGGCCTTAGTCTTTGAGCGGGCTGGTAGGATTGTCGAGGTAAGAATCCCTCCAGGGTTGTGGAGTTTTATTGCCTCGGAGCTTGATGGCCACGCCAACATTGCAATTTCGAAAACCAATGGGGTGGCGACCCTGACAATCCGCGGCTCCAGAGTAAGAACCTCGCCCGGTTTAGCCACAAGGCTCGGCTTCGTGAAAACATTTTCCGAAAAAACTGGGTTGTTTAGGCCTGGTTCGTATACCAGAGACCAACCCGTAAGTTTCGCCTTTAAGAAAACCCTCCGTGTGCACCTTGAGCAGCTGAATACGTCATATAACACGTTAGACAGGGTGCCTAGCTCCCTTCTCAAGTCTACAGAACTATTTGGGGTGGGGGCGAGGTGGGGGTGCGCCAGACCCAGCCTTTCTTATACTACTACTACATGTGCCCGCTCGAATTCTTTTCAGTGGTTTCCGATAGTTCCAGATATACATGTGTATAGCCCTTGACCTAGTTTTTGTCGCGCCCGCTTGCGGAAAGCGCGATATAGTCGGCCGTTTGGCGTACGTACGTGTGTCCGGTTAAAAGTTTTTGGTTAAAGTTTTTGGTTAAGTTCTTTGGTTAAAGTTTTTGGTTAAGTTTTTTGGTTAAGTTGTTTGGTTAATTTTTTGGTTAAAAGTTTTTGGTTAAGTTTTTTGGTTAAAGTTTTTGGTTAAAGTTTTTTCGTTATACTATATCTCTGCAACGCTTTGCCCATTACCGTTAAACTTCACACTGGTGTTTATCATCATCTATATTTTCATTCTACCCCCCTCCCGTGCGGCCCCCTGTGCCCAATGTCAAGGTCAAATTACTTTGAAGTTTTTGGTTAAGTTTTTGGTTAAAATTTTTGGTTAAGTTTTTTGGTTAAGTTTTTTGGTTAAAGTTTTTCGTTTATACTATATCTCTGCACTGCTTTTGCCCATTACCTTCAAACTTCATATGGGTGTTTATCATCATCTATATTTTCATTCTACCCCCTCCTGTGCGGCCCGGCCCTTGTGCCCAATGTCAAGGTCAAATTACTTTGAAGTTTTTGGTTAAGTTCTTTGGTTAAAGTTTTTGGTTAAGTTTTTAGTTAAGTTTTTTGGTTAAAGTTTTTTTGGTTAGGTTTTTGGTTAAGTTTTTTGGTTAAAGTTTTTTGTTATACTATATCTCTGCAACTGCTTTGCCCATTACCTTGAAACTTCACATGGGTGTTTATCATCATCTATATTTTCATTCTACCACCCTTCCGTACGGCCCCTGTGCCCAATGTCAAGGTCAAATTACTTTGAAGTTTTTGGTTAAGTTTTTTGGTTAAGTTTTTGTGCGCGCCGCTTGCGGAAAGCGCGATATAGTCGGCACTTTGGCGTACGTACGTACGTACGTACGTACATACGTGTGTCCGGTTAAAATTTTTGGTTAAGTTGTTTGGTTATGTTTTTTGGTTAAAGTTTTTGGTTGAGTTCTTTGGTTAAAGTTTTTTGGTTAAGTTTTTTTGTTGGTTAAAGTTTTTGTTAGTTTTTGGTTAAAGTTTTTTGTTATACTATATCTTCTGCAACTGTTTGCCCATTACCTCGAAACTTCACATGGGTGTTTATTCATCATCTATATTTTCATTCTACCCCTCCCGTGCGGCCCCTGTGCCAATGTCAAGGTCAAATTACTTTGAAGTTTTTGGTTAATGTTTTTGGTTAAGTTTTTTGGTTAAGTTTTTTGGTTAAAGTTTTTCGTTATACTATATCTTTTTTTTTAGTGTCCATGCCTCGTCACAAGGCGCGACATGCAGGCCGCGGCCATCTAGTAATTGTTTATTGACCTACACTTCACATGCATTCAATGTTAGGTTTTTGCATTTAGCTCAGTTTCCGGAAAACTATAAGTCCACGACCTCCATACTTGGTATACATCAACACTGTGGTGTAACCATCTCACACAGAGGGAGCCCATGTGACCTTGGCCTAGTTTTCATGGTTCATTTACCTACTTTTCACATGCATTCAACGTTAAGTTTTTGCATTTAGCACTGTTTCTAAAACTTAACGCTCAGGTTAATTCATTGTAACTTCTGTTTCCCTCATGGAATGCTTTAATATTCCATACATGCATTTGTAACAACATCCCGCATCATTCTACAGAAAGCTCATGGTGCCTGCTAACCCCAAAGGTGAAGGTCACTGACTTAGACATTTCCGGGTTTGGAAAACTTAACGCTTGGTTTAATTTATTACAACTTCTGTTTCCCTTGATGGAATGCTTCGGTATACATCAACACTGTGGTGTAACCATCTCACACAGAGGGAGCCCTAGTTTTCATGGTTTATCGACCTACATTTCACATGCATTCAATGTTAACTTTTTGCATTTAGCTCAGTTTCCGGAAAACTATAAGTCATACAACCTCCAAACTTGGTATACATCAACACTGGTGTAACCATCTCATACAGAGGGAGCCCATGTGACATTGGCCTAGTTTTGATGGTTCATTGACCTACTTTTCACGGTTCATTGACCTACTTTTCACATGCATTCAACGTTACGTTTTTGCGTTTGGCTATGTTTCTTAAACTTAACGCTCAGGTTAATTCGTTTCCCACATCCCGCATCATTCTACAGAAAGCCAATGGTGCCCGCTAACCCCAAAGGTCAAGGTCACGGAATTCCGGATTTGGAAAACTTAACGCTCGGTTTAATTTAGTACAATTTCTGTTTCCCTTGATGGAATGCTTTAATACTTCTTAGGTGTAAACTATAGCAACATCCGGCATGATTCTACAGAAATCCCAAGTTCAAGGTCACAGGCTTAGAAAATGCTCAGTTTTGAAAACTTAACGCTTGGGTTAATATATTGTAACTTCTGTTTCCCTTGATGGAATGTTCTAATATTACATGCCCCGTGCAGGCATCGGGGCGGGATCAACTGATCCTGAGAATAGTGCTGCAGTAGCCATTGCTTGTCGTAAAAGGCGACTAAACTGGCTTAACGATTGGGTTCATACTTTCCAGAACCCACTATACCGGATTTGGCCCTCATGTACATTTTTGGCCTTCTTGTATGTGAGAGTTGAGTCAGGCTATGCCCCATATATAAAAGTAAGATTAGCGCTAATCCTATTACTTTTAGGGGATGGGATAAATGATGCTGGTGTGGCGAGGGCCTGGCACCAGATCAGGTTGTTCTAATTTCAGGACTGAATATATATTTTTATTGTAAATATTGAGTTCTGAAGTTGGGATTTACCCCCCTCGGACAGGTGGATACGGGACTCGACCCCGTTGACCCGTCTGCGTGTAGACTCCCTGAGGCTTGTACCTCTATGTCAGAAAAGCGGACGTTAAACCCTATTCACTCACTCACTCACTCTAATATTTCATACATGCATTTTACAAGGTTATTACAAGCTCCTTATGTACTATTAAACTGCGCAAGGCGCGATATCTTGCTCCGCGGAGCTCTTGTTCATGCTGTATCACACTCATGCGGCCCCTGTGCCCCAAGGTTAAGGTCAAATGAATTAGTAGTTTGTGTTAAATTTTTTTGTCAAATTTATGTTAAAGTTTTCAGATACCTACTATCTCTGTAACCGTAAGTCAGATTTTCTTGGAACGTCATATGCTTATTGGTCATCATCCATATATGCATTCTGTGTCCCACTCATGCGGCCCCTGTGTCCCAAGGTCAAGGTCAAATGACTTAGAAGTTTGCATATTATAAAATCTGTGTTAGAAGTTTTCACACACCTTATATCTCCACAATTGTTACTACAATTTACTTCAAACGTCCAACACTTACTTTTCATCATCCATATTTTCATTCTATAGCCTGCACATGTGGTCCACATGCCCAAGGCCATGGTCAAATTTGTATTAAGGTTTTCACATACCTTATATCTCCACAACACTTACTCCGATTTACTTCAAATAATTCTTTATTATCATCCATATCTTTATTCTAAGCTTTTACGTACCTTATATCTCCACAGCCATCTGTTTTTTTTATTAATTCGTTCCCACAAAGTAACAATTCATTCCCTCAATTTAACAATTCGTTCCCTCGATATAACAATTAGTTCCCATGGAACAAATTGTTATTTCGTGGGAACGAATTGTTAAATTGGGAACAAATTGTTATTTCGTGCGAACGAATTAATACAAAAAAAGAATTCTATGTCAGCTGCGGGGCTCCATAGAAATCAGACAGGAATTTGCTGAAGTTATGCGTGTAACTTACAGTCGGGGCTGCGGCCCGTAATACTAGTTAGTTGCGAGACATAGCAACAACATATCCCCTATCGCCCGTAGCAGACTCTTATGGATATTACAGTAGTTATTTGCACGCCACAAAGTGGTGCTCATGGCTGAGTGTTCTGGAGCGTCTGACCGCTGATCGTACAGTTGTAGGTTTGACTCTCACCCAAGGTGCACATTGTGTCACCCTCACCCAAGGTGCACATTGTGTCACCATCACCCAAGGTGCACATTGTGTCACCCTCATCCAAGGTGCACATTGGGTCACCCTCACACAAGGTGCACATTGTGTCGCCTTCACCCAAGGTGCACATTGTGTCACTCTGCACATTATGTCACGCTCACCCAAGGTGCACATTGTGTCACCCTCACCCAAGTTGCACATTGTGTCACCCTCACCCAAGTTGCACATTGTGTCACCCTCACCCAAGGTGCACATTGTGTCACCCTCACCCAAGTTGCACATTGTGTCACCCTCACCCAAGGTGCACATTGTGTCACCCTCATCCAAGGTGCACATTGGGTCACCCTCACACAAGGTGCACATTGTGTCGCCTTCGCCCAAGGTGCACATTGTGTCACTCTGCACATTATGTCACCCTCACCCAAGGCGCACATTGTGTCACCCTCACCCAAGTTGCACATTGTGTCACCCTCACCCAAGTTGCACATTGTGTCACCCTCACCCAAGTTGCACATTGTGTCACCTCACCCAAGATTGCACATTGTGTCACCCTCACCAAAGTTGCACATTGTGTCACCCTCACCCAAGTTGCACATTGTGTCACCCTCACCCAAGTTGCACATTGTGTCACCCTCACCCAAGGTGCACATTGTGTCACCCTCACCCAAGTTGCACATTGTGTCACCCTCACCCAAGTTGCACATTGTGTCACCCTCACCCAAGGTGCACATTGCGTCACCCTCACCCTTGCACATTGTGTCACCCTCACCCAAGTTGCACATTGTGTCACCCTCACCCAAGGTGCACATTGCGTCACCCTCACCCAAGTTGCACATTGTGTCACCCTCACCCAAGTTGCACATTGTGTCACCCTCGCCCAAGGTGCACATTGTGTCACCCTCACCCAAGTTGCACATTGTGTCACCCTCACCCAAGTTGCACATTGTGTCACCCTCACCCAAGGTGCACATTGTGTCACCCTCACCCAAGTTGCATATTGTGTCACCCTCACCCAAGGTGCACATTGTGTCACCCTCACACAAGGTGCACATTGTGTCACCCTCACCCAAGTTGCACATTGTGTCACCCTCACCCAAGTTGCACATTGTGTCACCCTCACCCAAGGTGCAAATTGTGTCACCCTCACCCAAGGTGCACATTGTGTCACCCTCACACAAGGTGCACATTGTGTCACCCTCACCCAAGTTGCACATTGTGTCACCCTCACCCAAGTTGCACATTGTGTCACCCTCACCCAAGGTGCAAATTGTGTCACCCTCACCCAAGTTGCACATTGTGTCACCCTCACCCAAGGTGCACATTGTGTCACCCTCACCAAGTTGCACATTGTGTCACCCTCACCCAAGGTGCACACTGTGTCACCCTCACCCAAGTTACACATTGTGTCACCCTCACCCAAGGTGCACATTGTGTCACCCTCACCCAAGGTGCACATTGTGTCCTTCAGCACAACACTTTATCCACACTGCTTCAGACCACCCAGATGTAAATGGGTACTGGCTCATTTCCGGGAATCCCTATTTGTACTTGATTGTATGTAAATGTATGTAAACTTTCAGTTTTACTTTGATTTTGTTTATTTAAGATTTTGCAGACCTAGTACTGTGTGATGATTGGACTACCAAGGCAATCACATTATGAAGAGCCAGTTCAGAGATATTTTCATTTTCTTCTGCCTGTTTGCTGCGTCCACCTATATCAATAAGGTACGTACATTTTTAGATGCCAACATGGTCTGGAGATAACTCAACAAATTGCATAAACTGGTTACTCCAGAAATTGTGACACTTTTGCAGCAACTTTATGTTCGTTTAGAATATAGTATTGTAATAAAGTTGCATATTATATGCAGCAATGTTCCAGATATACGGAGCCTTATAAGGGACATGAGAAGAGAAAAAAATCTTCTGACAAATTTGATTATTTCGTTAGAACGCATTCCAATTCGTTCTAAAGCATTCGAATTCGTTCTAACGCATTCCAATTCGTTCTAACGATTTCAATTATTTCGTTCTAATTAATTCGAATTCGTTCTAACGAATTCGAATTCGTTCTAACGCATTGCAATTCGTTCTAACGGATTGCAATTCGTTCTAACGGATTCCAATTCGTTCTAACGCATTCATTTATTGCGTTCTAACGCATTCAAATTCGTTCTAACCATTTCAATTATTTCGTTCTAACGAATTCGAATTCGTTCTAACGCATTCCAATTCGTTCTAATGCATTCCAATTCGTTCTAACGCATTCAATTATTTCGTTTTAACGCATTCAAATTCGTTCTAACAATTTCAATTATTTCGTTCTAACGCATTCCAATTCGTTCTAACGCAGTCCAATTCGTTCTAACGCATTCCATTATTGCGTTCTAACGCATTCAAATTCGGTCTAACGATTTCAATTATTTCGTTCTAACGAATTCGAATTCGTTCTAACGTATTGCAATTCGTTTTAACGCATTCCAATTCGTTCTAACGCATTCAATTATTGCGTTCTAACGCATTAAAATTCGTTCTAACGATTTCAATTATTTCGTTCTAACGCATTCCAATTCGTTCTAACGCAGTCCAATTCGTTCTAACACATTCCATTATTGCGTTCTAACGCATTCACATTCGGTCTAACGTTTTCAATTATTTCGTTCTAACGAATTCGAATTCGTTCTAACGCATTGCAATTCGTTTTAACGCATTCCAATTGGTTCTAACGCATTCAATTATTGCGTTCTAACGCATTCAAATTCGTTCTAACGATTTCAATTATTTCTTCTAACGCATTCCAATTCGTTCTAACGCATTCCATTATAGCACTTTGTTGTAGGGGGTGGTCGATTTTTCTATTTTCGTGCATTTCTGACTTCAATTGACCACCATACTTGAAAACGGGATTCAGGCGCGAATCCGACGGTGCCGACGCATACTCGGGACATAGTCCTACAATTCAGTATGTGTCTACATTGGGCGACTGGACTTGTTTGACCAGCCGCCATGCAATTTTAATTGAAGGGGTGGTTTATTTGACCATTTTCTTGGTTTTATAACTTCAACCGACCACCATATTTGTTAATGGAATTCAGGCCCAAATCAGACGATACAGACGTATACTCGGGACATAGCCCAGTATATGTCTACATTGGGCAACTTGGCTTGTTTGACTAGCCGTCATGCCATTTTAATTTCGGGGTGGTAGATTAGCCATTTCTGACAGCCTTATTGTACACCATTTCCGGCGGATGTGTAGTGCAGATTCTTTACGGGATGAACTACCGGCGGGCAACGTCAGCTTAGGCATCACGGGACGGTTGAAAGTAGCCAAAATTGACTGCTTTTCTGAGGGCGGCGGGTGACTTATAAAAATTACCGCCTCTCACAATCAGTTAAGGAGGCTCTTGCTTGACAAATGTGGAAAAATACTCGCAAATGAAGTACAAATCCCGCGACGCAATACAAATGCAGTAACCGCATCAGATATGTGTTTAATTAATTTTTTACAAAGTTACCCCACCCACCTATTTTTGGCCAGAAATTTAAACACGACTCAATTTGTTGGAATTGTTTTCATGAAAACATGAGGCACAGAGACTTTGTTATGTCTTGTTCTATCACTTGTAACACCACACCATTTCCTGAAAATGATTCCAAAGCAGGGTTATAACCACCTCAAATTTTCGCTACAAATGCCCTAAAAATACCTTAAATTCTGACGCGAAACCGTACCGGCGAGACAGCATAGCATGCGCCATTTTCCAAGATGTCAAAATCAACCCGAGCTAACAGTCAGTTTCGTAGAATTATGAACTACTCTAAAAAAGACACCTAGTCAAGCCTCCCAAAGTCAAGAAATATTCATAAACCTATGTTTCTAGACACACTGGTATAACTTGGAGGGTCGGTAGTGAAGTATATGGAAAATCTCCTTTTTAAAGCTACCCGCTCACTGTCCCGTGAGACCTTAGCCATGCCAATGGCGGCAATGGCACTGTTGTTGTTGTTGTTGTTACTGCACTGTTTATTTGAAATCCAGCCTCTGAGTTTTGAATTTGAATGCGTTAGAACGAATTGGAATGCGTTAGAACGAATTGCAATGCGTTAGAACGAATTCGAATTCGTTAGAACGAAATAATTGAAATCGTTAGAACGAATTTGAATGCGTTGGAACGCAATAATCGAATACGTTAGAACGAATTGGAATGCGTTAGAACGAATTGGAATGCGTTAGAGAACGAATTGGAATGCGTTAGAACGAATTGGAATGCGTTAGAACGAATTTCAATCCGTTAGAACGAATTGCAATGCATTAGAACGAATTCGAATTCGTTAGAACGAAATAATTGAAATCGTTAGAACGAATTCGAATGCGTTAGAACGAAATAATTGAAATCGTTAGAACGAATTGGAATGCGTTAGAAGGAATTGGAATGCGTTCTAACGAAATAATCAAATTTGTCAGAACATTTTTTTCTCTTCGCATGTTCCTTATAATGCTCCGTACTGGGGGGATCACAGCAGAAACTAAGTATTAGTGCCGAGCGGCAAGGCTGGGAATAATAGTGTGTATACACACGCGTGCTAACTTGAAACTGATAAGCGAGCATGATACTAATATTACATGCTACCGATGTCTCTGGGAAATAAATCCGGTATTTCAAAATGGTAGTTGCATATTTATTTGTTTCTTCGTTAGTGTGATCATGTCATGTAGTACCGATTACCAAATTAACCCTTTCGCCATTAAATAATTGGAATGGACTGTGAAATGTTAATTTTCCTACCAATCCAATCATCACAAAATGATTTTCAGACTAGTCCATTTATGAAAAGTATTTTTTTTTTTGTTTTTTTTTCAAAAATAAGAAAAATTACTTGCAAAAAGTGCGATCCTCACTGGTGAGACACGGCTCGTCGTTAGCCGGCTCATTGGGGCGTTTCATTAAACTTCGTACGACTATCATGTTCATAAGGTCAAAATTAGGATAGTCTGGAAAGTTCAATTGATGGATTTACGTGTATTGAACATAGGCTGAATAGGCAGCCTATGTTCAATACATGCAAATCCAATAATTGTTTACAACGAAAACGTTGTTAATGTGAAATTTACAGACTATCACAAGTCTGCACTTGCGAACATTTTAGTCGTATGAAGTTTAGTGAAACGCGCCCCTGGATCTACACTTTCTCAATTATCACTATGCCTGTAGTGTTGAAAGGGTTAAATAATAAAAGCATGTGCAGTTGCGTTTACTGTGGTATGGAAAACATTTGGTCTGTTAAATGTCCGAAAGACTCCTCGCAAACTTTAAACTGATGAAAAGTGTTTCGAACCACGATAAACGCAACTGACAATGACTTTATTGTTTATAATGTACATTGCATTTTCGGATAGTGTCGAAAATGTAAATAAACAAATATGGCGTTAAAATTAAGAATCGTATTGTTTTACGCAATTTTTTCGCAATTCATGGAACAGCGACATTGCCGGTCGATAGCGTTCCGTTATCATTGACACCGTCTTGGAGATTAATGACGTCATTCAAACGTTAGCAAATCAACAACGTCGCGCGACGGCACATGGGATTAATGTAATGTACTTGGATATAAACACAATACGTTCAGTAGCGGATTCAGGGGGGGGGGGTGCCCCTTCATTCAGAAATCCCGTTTTTCCTTTTTCTTTTTTTACGAAATATTGAGCGTAGAATGCAGGAAATGGCTTCCTCAATTCAAAAAAAATCCGGGGGGGGGGGGGTGGGGGGGGGGGGCCATGCCCCCGCACCCCCCTACCCAACTCCCTCGCACCGCTCAGTCGACGAACGAGCATACCTCGTTCAAGTTCCATGTGCCCCCACCCCCTTGGTGAAATCCTGGATCCGCCACTGACGTTGAATGGGCGTTATGAATTTAAGGATAGGGTAAATATTAGAAAATGTTACACGGAAACAATGCTGCCCGTCGCGGAGTATAGCCGAAGTCTTATTTTGGACCCACAGCAGTTCGAATGGATCAGGGGCCTAAACTGCTTACGACTTAAATGTACGTACGTGCAAAATTATGATAGTCCGTAAATTTCACATTAACACTGTTTTCTTGCAAACAAGTATTGAATTTACATTTATTGAGCATAGGCTGCATATGCAGCCTATGCTTAATATATGTAAATCCAATAATCCAATAAATCCACCAATTAAAATTTCCAGACGATCCTAAATTTGCACTTAGGAACATTTTAGCCGTACGAAGTTTAGTGAAATATTGTCCAGGTTATCAACGTTCTGAACATGTGACAAAACCACGACTCAATCAAGTAGCACGCAGTGCTTAGTCCTCAGTGACCTTGACCTTGGGTGTTCGGACGTGGGTCGAACAAAGCACCATCCATAGACACACATTGTGGCCAAATATTATCAAAATCGGTGAAACGATTCATAAGTTATTGAATAAACAAAAACATGTTTGCTTTACAAACAAGGTGAACATAAGTCCTCAGTGACATTGACATGGTATTGAAATAATGTGCATACAAACGTTTAAGAGATATATTTGTCAGGTAAGTGTTGTTTTAAAAATATTAATACACCATTAACATGTAGTATGAAGGAAATTGTGACATTTTAATGATTTGATAGATTTTTAATAACTGAATAAATGAATAACTCCCAGGAAGAATTGACAGATGATGTTTCCGATATAAAAAACAGTTTGTGCCTATTAAGTGGGCAAGTACCTTTAACATACTTTTCGAAAGCGCTAGCAGAATTAGCCGACACCTTTGTAATCTTTATATAAGATATATCTTAGTTCACCTTTGGAAGCATTTGATTATGACGAAAAATATACCCGCTGCTCAGTAATACTCATGAAAGTTAATTTGTCCGTAAATTAATTGGTGCAATTGAATTGTTTGCATATATGAGTACATTTACTCACATAGGCAGATGTGCAAATAAATGTACATGTATGGAAAACTGAGCATGCTGGGTCGCTCATAGACAGTCGTCTTAGAAGGTGAGTCATCTTCAGTAGTACATGTCACCTCGGGAGTCTGTCCTTGGTCCAATTCTTTTCCTGCTATACATTAATGACCTTCCAGATGAAATTGAGTCCCAAGTCCGACTATTCGCAGACGAGACGGCATTTTATCTCACTGTTAACAGCACCTCAGATTGTGAAAAATCCAAGCAGATCTAGACTGTTTGCAAATTTGGGAAAAATGCTGGGAGATGATGGAATTCAATCCAAGCAAATGCCAAGTAATACATATCTCCCGGTCTAGAAAACCAATTTGTCACAATTGCATTATGCATGATGAAGTGCTGGAGTTAGTGGATCAAGCCAAGTACCTGGGTGTCGATTTTAGCTCGGACCTTACATGGAACAACCATATAACCAGAATTTGCAATAAAAGCAACAGCACACTTGGGTTCCTGAGACGAAATATTAAGACAAAACATCAAGGCATTCGGGAAACTGCATATAAAACCATCGTCAGACCCCTTTCGGAAGGAATATGCCTCGACTGTCTGGAGTCCCATACCCAGCACGTACAATGAAGTGCGTCCCGCTGGGTATCAAATAACTACTCCCCATATGATAGCGTAACGACCATGGTAAACACACTTGATTGGCGGACGTTGGAGAACAGGCGTGCAGATGCGCGTCTGATAATGTTCTACACAATTGTCAATAACATTGTCGCTATTCCACTCCCATCGATCCCACGAGACTAGCCAGGCACATGCACCCATTGACCTGCATACACATAAATACAAATTCCAGCTACCACCAGTACTCGTTATTTCCATAGACAGTTGTGCAGTGGAACAGCCTTCCGTGCAATGTTGTCGTGCAGCCCAGTCTTGAAGCTTTCAAGCAGGCTGTACGAGGGGTGCACCACTCCAATCCTTAGAGTTGGACCCATTGTTAGCTCGACTATTCGAAGAATAAGTAGAGCTTATGTTGTCACCCCGGCGTCGGCGTCACCGTCACGCCTTGGTTAAGGTTTTTAGTCAACCTTGTATATGGAATACTACTTGCCCTACACCCACCATACTTGCACAACTTCATCTCCTAGTGATGTACATCAATAACCCCTGATCTATATTTGACCTTGACCTACATTTCCTCTTGAATTACTTAGTTAATTCCCCTTGGTTAAGGTTTTTAGTCAACCTTGGTTAAGGTTTTTAGCTCGACTATTCGAAGAATAAGTAGAGCTTATGTTGTCACCCCGGCGTCGGCGTCACCGTCACGCCTTGGTTAAGGTTTTTAGTCAAGCTTGTATATGCAAATACTACTGGCCCTACACCCACCATACTTGGACAACTTCATCTCCTAGTGATGTACAGCAATAACCCTGATCTATATTTCACCTTGACCTACATTTCCCTCTTGAACATTACTTGGTTTAATTCCCCTTGGTTAAGGTTTTTTAGTCAACCTTGGTTAAGGTTTTTAGTCAAGTTTGTATATGCAATACTACTGGGCCCTACACCCACCATACTTGGACAACTTCATCTCCTAGTGATGCACATCAATAACCCCTGATCTATATTTGACCTTGACCTACATTTCCTCTTGAATTACTTAGTTAATTCCCCTTGGTTAAGGTTTTAGTCAACCTTGGTTAAGGTTTTTTTTCAAGCTTGTACATTGAATACTATGTGCATCCAGACACCATACTTCGACAACCTTTTTTCATAGGTATGTACATCAATAACCCCTGATCTATATTTGACCTTCACCTAACATTTCCTCTTCAATTACTTACTTAATTCCTTTTGGTTAAGGTTTTTAGTCAACCTTCTATATGGAATACTACTGGCCCTACACCCACCATACTTGGACAACTTCATCTCCTAGTGATGTACATCAATAACCCCTGATCTATAGTTGACCTTGACCTACATTTCCTCTTGAATTACTTAATTCCCCTTGGTTTAACGTTTTTAGTCAAGCTTGTAGATGGAATACTCCTGGCCCTACACCAACCATACTTGGACACTTCATCTCCTAGGTGATGTACATCAACAACCCCTGACCTATATTTGACCTTGACCTACATTTAACCTTGAATTACTTACTTAATTCCCTTGGTTAAGGTTTTTACTCGACCTTGGTTAAGCTTTTTACTCAAGCTTGTACATGGAATACTATTGTGCATACAGACACCATAATTGGACAACCTTTTTCTCATAGTGAGTACATTAATAACCCCTGATCTATATTTGACCTTGACCTACATTTCCTCTTGAATTACTTACTTAATTCTCTTTGGTTAAGGTTTTTAGTCAAGCTTGTAGATGGAATACTCATGGCCCTACACCAACCATACTTGGACAACTTCAT
Organism: Conchocele bisecta; assembly: GCA_029237695.1. Classification (NCBI taxonomy): domain Eukaryota; kingdom Metazoa; phylum Mollusca; class Bivalvia; order Lucinida; family Thyasiridae; genus Conchocele; species Conchocele bisecta. The sequence continues at coordinate 160,463,647 of CM055266.1, forward strand.
CTCCTAGTGATGTACATCAATAATCCCTGACCTATATTTGACATTGACCTCCTTTTATCCTTGGATTACTTTCTTATTTCCCATTGGTTAAGGTTTTTAGTCAAGCTTGTATATGGAATATTCCTGGGCCTACAGCAACCATACTTGGAAAACTTCATCTCCTAGTGATGTACATCAATAACCCCTGAGCTGTATCTGACATTGACCTACATTTAACCTTGAATTACTTACTTACTTTCCCTTCGTTAAGGTTTTTGGTCAACCTTGGTTAAGGTTTTTATGCAGGCCGCGGCCACATTCACCTACATTTAACCTTGAATTACTTACTTAATTTCCCTTGGCTAAGGTTTTTATTCAACCTTGATTAAGGTTTTTAGTCAAGCTTGTACATGGAATACTATTGTGTATACAGACACCATACTTGGACAACCTTGTCTGTATGCACAATAGTATTCCATGTACAAGCTTGACTAAAAACCTTAACCAAGGTTGACTAAAAACCTTAACCAAGGGGAATTAAGTAGTTAATTCAAGAGGAAATGTAGGTCAAGGTCAAATATAGATCAGGGATTATTGATGTACATCGCTATGAGAAAAGGTTGTCCAAGTATGGTGTCTGTATGCACAATAGTATTCCATGTACAAGCTTGACTAACAAGAGCTGTAGGAGAACAGCATAGCTCGACTACGAGGGTTGTCGATGTACACATAGCTTGACAAAGAAGGTGGCTGCGGCCTGCATAAAAAACCTTAACCAAGGTTGACTAAAAACATTAACCAAGGGAAACTAGAAATGTGGCCTGTCGGCACACGAATACCCCCACTGGCAGCCAAAGAAAATGAGGCATTTTTGATTAAGGTTTCAAACGCATCAAGTCTGTGACCTTGACCCTGGGCATAGTGTGATAATCCATGCATCGGTGTAGAAGATATAGAGCGGAAGGGAATTTCAATAGGTTTGACCTTTGACCTTCAACTATGACCTTGACCTTGGACGTAGGTGCGTGGTTATTGATCGAGACACACCTTCTCATCCTGAGAAACATTTGTGCCAAGGCATTTGATAATCCATGCATCGGTGTAGAAGATATATAGCGGAAGGGAATTTCAATAGGTTTGACCTTTGACCTTCAACTATGACCTTGACCTTGGACGTAGGTGCGTGGTTATTGATTGCGACACACCTTCTCATCATGAGAAACATTTGTGCCAAGCCATTTGATAATCCATGCATCGGTGTAGAAGATAGAGCGGAATTGAATTTCAATAGGTTTGACCTTCAACTGTGACCTTGACCTTGGACGTAGGTGCGTGGTTATTGATCGCGACACACCTTCTCATCATGAGAAACATTTGTGCAAGCCATTTGATAATCCATGCATCGGTGTAGAAGACCTTCTCAACTGTGACCTTGGACGTAGGTGCGTGGTTAGCATTTGATAATCCATGCATCAGTGTAGAAAGATATAGAGCGGAAGGGAATTTCAATAGGTTTGACCTTTGACCTTCAACTGTGACCTTGACCTTGGACGTAGGTGCGTGGTTATTGATCGCGACACACCATTCTCATCATGAGAAACATTTGTGCCAAGCCATTTGATAATCCATGCATCGGTGTAGAAGACATAGAGCGGAAGGGAATTTCAATAGGTTTGACCTTTGACCTTCAACAGTGACCTTGACATTGGACGTAGGTGCGGTGGTTTATTAGATCGCGACACACCTTCTCATCGTGGAGAAACATTTGTGCCAAGCCATTTGGGAATTTCAATACTTTTGACCTTTGACCTTCAACTGTGACCTTGACCTTGGATGTAGGTGCGTGGTTATTGATCGCGACACACCTTCTCATCACCTGAGAAACATTTGTGCCGAGGCATTTGATAATCCATGCATCGGTGTAGAAGATATAGAGCGGAAGGGAATTTCAATAGGTTTGACCTTTGACCTTCAACTGTGACCATTGACCTTGGGACGTAGGTGCGTGTTATTGATTGTGACACACCGTTCTCATCATGAGAAACATTTGTGCCAAGCCATTTGATAATCCATGCATCGGTGTAGAAGATATAGAGAGGAAGGGAATTTCAATAGGTTTGACCTTTGACCTTCAACTGTGACCTGGACGTAGTGCGTGGTTAGCAATTTATGTAATCCATGCATCGTTGTAAAAGATATAGACGGAAGGGAATTTCAATAGGTTTGACCTTTGACCTTCAACACTGACCTTGACCTTGGACGTAGTGCGTGGTTTTCCAAGTATGGTTGCTGTAGGCCCAGGAGTATTCCATATACAAGCTTGAGTAAAAACCGTAAACCAAGGGGAGACAACTAAGTAATCCAAGGATAAAAGTAGGTCAAGGTCAAATATAGGTCAGGGAATATTGATGTACATCACTAGGAGATGAAGTTGTCCAAGTATGGTTGATGTAGGCCCAGAAGTATTCCATATACAAGCTTGACTATAAACATTAACCAAGTAATTCAAGGTTAAATGTAGGTGAAGGTAAAATAAAGGATCAGGGGTTATTTGATGTACATCCCTATGAGAAAAAGTTATCCAAGTATGGTGTCTGTATGCACAATAGTATTCCATCTTACAAGATTGACTAAAAACCTTAACCAAGGTTGAGTAAAAACCTTAACCAAGGGGAATTAAGTAAGTAATTTAAGGTTAAATGTAGGTCAATGTCAAATATAGGTTACAGGGTTGTTGATGTACAATCACTAGGAAGATGAAGTTGTCCAAGTATGGTTGGTGTAGGGCCATGAGTATTCCATCTACAAGCTTGACCTACATTTCCTCTTGAATTACTTAGTTAATTCCCCTTGGTTAAGGTTTTTAGTCAAGCTTGTATATGGAATACTCCTGGCCCTACACCCACCATACTTGAACAACTTCATCTCCTAGTGATGTACATCAACAACCCCTGACCTAAATTTGACCTTCACCTACATTTAACCTTGAATTACATAGTTAATTCCCCTTGGTTAAGGTTTTTAGTCAACCTTGGTTAAGGTTTTTAGTCCAGCTTGTACATGGAATACTAGTGTGCATACAGACACCATACTTGGACAACCTTTTCTCATAGGGATGTACATCAATAACCCCTGATCTATATTTGACCTAGACCTAACATTTTCCTCTTGAATTACTTACTTAATTCCCCTTGGTTAAGGTTTTTAGTCAAGCTTGTATATGGAATATTCCTGGCCCTACACCCACCATACTTGGACAACTTCATCTCCTAGTGATGTACATCAACAACCACTGACCTATATTTCACCTTCACCTACATTTAACCTTGAATTACTTAGTTAATTCCCCTTGGTTAAGGTTTTTAGTCAACCTTGGTTAAGGTTTTTAGTCAAGCTCGTACATGGAATACTATTGTGCATACAGACACCATACTTGGACAACCTTTTCTCATAGGGATGTACATCAATAACCCCTGATCTATATTTGACCTTGACCTACATTTCCTCTTGAATTACGTAGTTAATTCCCCTTGGTTAAGGTTTTTAGTCAAGCTTGTGTATGGAATACTCCTGGCCCCTACACCCACATACTTGGACAACTTCATCTCCTAGTGATGTACATCAACAACCCCTGACCTATATTTGACCTTTACCTACATTTAACCTTGAATTACATAGTTAATTCTCCTTGGTTAAGGTTTTTAGTCAACCTTGGTTAAGGTTTTTATTGTCAAGCTTGTACATGGAATACTAGTGTGCATACAGACACCATACTTGGACAACCTTTTCTCATAGCGATGTACATCAATAACCCCTGATCTATATTTGACCTTGACCTACATTTCCTCTTGAATTACTTACTTAATTATCCTTGGTTAAGGTTTTTTAGTTCAAACTTGTTAAGATGGCAATACTCCTGGCCCTACACCAACCATAACTATGGACAACTTCATCTCCTAGTGATGTACATCAATAATCCCTGACCTATATTTGACCTTGACCTACTTTTATCCTTGGATTACTTTCTTATTTCCCATTGGTAAGGTTTTTAGTCAAGCTTGTATATGGAATATTCCTGGCCCTACCAGCAACCCATACTTGGAAAACTTTCATCTCCTAGTGATGTACATCAATAACCCCTGACTGTATCTGACATTGACCTACATTTAACCTTGAATTACTTACTTAATTTCCCTTCGTTAAGGTTTTTAGTCAACCTTGGTTAAGGTTTTTATGCAGCCGCAGGCCACATTCACCTACATTTAACCTTGAATTACTTACTTAATTTCCCTTGGTTAAGGTTTTTAGTCAACCTTGGTTAAGGTTTTTATGCAGGCCGCGGCCACCTTGTTTGTCAAGCTATGTGTACATCGACAACCCTCGTAGTCGAGCTATGCTGTTCTCCTACGGCTCTTGTTTTTAATCTGATCTTAATCTATTTTTACCCTAATTAACACACATAACACTGTATGCTTTTATTCCAGTCCTACTGTCATTCTTTACCGTCTCTCGTCACTCTACTAACATGCACAGACGCGCAGCTGCACATATTCCTCGCGAGAGGGTGATGCAGGATGAATAGATAGATGGATGGATGGATGGATGGATCTCAATTGCGTAATTACATAGTGCCATAACATTTGTACTGAACGGTTTATGTCTGCTTCATTATAGTGCAGAATATGTACGGTTCCACATGTGGTCACTATAGGAACAGGCAGTAAACAATAAATAACACAACCTTCTTAGTCGTCTGAACTTGTCGAGCCGGAAAATCAGCGGCTGAATTCAGATATACAACAACAACACATGTTAATAACAATCAGACGTTAAACGTGTCTATCTTGTATTTCATCAGAGTTTGGCTGCTTATCTTGAATCCTCAACTATAGATAGCTGTCATAATGTAAAACACCATTTGAAAGTATGAACATTCATCAAATAAAGGTATCATATGGTAAGATAAATAGCGCAACAATCATCCACCTATTCGCACCAGTGTTGTTTCGTCCTACACCAGTACTTGAACTTTAGTTGAAGTACTTGATCAAGTTGCTGTAAAGTAATATGTAATAGGCTGTACCTATGTCGGGGGCGCCGCATCTGAACATGTTCGATAGCAAACCTACATTGTTTTCTCACTAATTTTCTGTTTTACCCCACTAAAATACACTGTGTTCTGGTCAATACAATATAATTGGGCTTTGTCTACATAGAGGTGTGAAAAACATTCAAGCTATTTGACAAAATATACAAACCACACACAAATTTAAAAAGATATATATTGCATGCATATTAAGGTTCATTTTCATCAATGTTCTTAATACAAGATAAATGGGGCTTATCGAAATTGCATTTCTCCATTATGCCTTCCGTAAATTAAATTGCAATAACTAAACTATGTCCAGAAGTCATTTGTGCTAATAAAAACATTAATTCAATGCATTACACTTTGTTTTTAACTATTTACTCAGCGAAATAAATATTGTAATACTATGGAGGTGACCGGTTAGGACAGTTGGACTAGTATATGTGCCATATGAAATCATGATCGATGGCAACTTAAAGTTAGACAACTGAGACATAATTAATGAGTCTCGATCACGGTAGTCTCCCTTTATAATAATGCTACATGTATATTAATCGCTTTCCCGTGGAAATATGTGCTTTATTCTTCCTTTTTTCGGTCAAAATGTGCTTATTGTATGATATACTAATGCTATATTGTAGAAAACGTATATAATATAATCATAAATGTTATTTTTAATGAAGATTTGAGTAGATTTGGGTAAGATTTGGGTAAATCGTGCTGCCGCCAACACGTCTGCTTTATGTTTAGATGCTGTATGTTGTTGATGTGCTTCTTAGAGTATCTTGACCATCTGCACACTGTAACACGCTTTATGCGCACAGGCATTTGGCGTGTTTCAGCTTTCACCGGTATAACTACATGTATATGAACAAGGCTTCTAACTTTGGTCGGCTGTAAATGACTACTACAACAAATTAGCAGAAAAAGGTATGGGCCCATCTGGTGGCCGTGACTACTCGAAGTTCGAATTAACTTGGGCCGGCGTGTTGCGACTGAAGGCCTCGGATATCCCGATCCTAATGACCGCGGAACCTCTCGATAAATACAATCGCTTGAAGCTGAGGTGGTGGTCAAGTTATCTTGAGGATGAACTCGGATTTGCGGTAAATAAATTATGCAAAAGCACATGCAGGCCCTCGGGTGTGCTCTGGTGGCTCTGACCAGAAAGGCAGCGGCTGCATTGCCCGTAATTATCGGGAACATTGTTTCCTGGCCCCTCACAAACTTATGGAAGACAGCCGGGTGGTTAGCTAAAAATCTGTGGGCTATGGCCCTTGCAGTCGGAGGCTTGTTGCTAGTCACTGCCAATCGCTGGCCAATTCCACATTGAAAGCGCGAGTAGGCAGACGGCGACCCAGCACACAATAAGAGCCATTTTCTCGTCATCATGCTGATGTGCTGCGTGCATTGACGACGCAGTCATGGCAGGCGGTGCCCCTTCCCGTGACGAACTGCGATAGGGGGGGGGTACATCCTTTTCATCGGAGCAGCTGCCCTGCGTTTGCGGGTTTATATTCGCTGCATTGACGTGGGCATTGCGACCTAAAGCCAGAGTTTCAGGAGCGATCACTATTTCGTTGTTGTAGCCTGCTATTTGGCCGACTCGCAAGATCATGTCGCTTGGCGCTATGTACGGGCCGTGGGCGAAGACATAGTCCACTTGCGTGCCCTGATACTGTAAGATGTCGAACGCTGTGCCCGTTCCCACGATAGGTGTTCGTGCCTGGGCCTGTGCACCAAGGATGGCCCAAATGTATGCCGAATACCAGCCTGGGTGAAGCAGTCTGATCTGTCCAGAACAAAGGTGCTCCAAGCGTCTTCAACACCAGCATCCTGCTGAATGAAATCAATGTGGGCTTTCTTGGGGGGAAGCCAGTCGCAGGATAAGATACCTCAGTGCCACCCGCCAGACACTTCTGGTCCGCAGGCCATCGTTGCAAGGTCAAGGGTTCCTGTGTTCTGACTGGCAATGTGAATTATCATGCCTAAAGTATGTCTGCTTCCAAGCCACGTGGCCCCATATGTAAACATCTCTTTGACCGTCGCTGTTAGGAAATGGTTTTTGTCGCCAATCCTTATACCCGTAGGTATTGGATACGGGGTCCCGGGCATTGTCTTGCGGTTGGGCAACCTTCATTTCTTCCAGAATCCGCCTCGTGGTGTAGTACATGTGGAAGTTGTAAACTGCCATTAGGAACGGGTCCTCCGCCGACAGATGTTCGGTAAATGAGACCCCGCACGCGAAAGTTTACCTGGTTCTGCCAAAACCGCGTCGTCGTCGCTTTCCACGGATTTACGACCTCGTTGGTCTGAACCTTGGGCAACCGGTACTTTTCAAACACATTTGGGAACTCAGTTTGAAAGCATGTAGTTTCGGCTGCGGAGCTGCGAACTTGGATGATAGGTGTATTAGCTGGGCTACGCCGCCTGGTACTTCGCATCAGAATTGAAGCCAAACGCCTTGGTGTTCATACTAGTATGTTTGTCACGTTAACACATGTTCAAAGGGGCGCCGCGCTTCGGCACCCGATCGATAACAGTAGCGGTGACCGCCACGTCGGCCTACGATCGCTCACATTCACGGTTGGCTGGTATATTGTGGGAGAGAAACAGGCCTTAGGCTTTGAACGGGCTGGTAGGATTGTCGAGGTAAGAATCCCTCCTGGGTTGTGGAGTTTTATTGCCTCGGAGCTTGATGGCCACGCCATCATTGCAATTTCGAAAACCAATGGGGTGGCGACCCTGACAATCCGCGGCTCCAGAGTAAGAACCTCGCCCGGTTTAGCCACAAGGCTCGGCTTCGTGAAAACATATTCCGAAAAAAATTGTTTAGGCCTGGTTCGTATACCGGAGACCAACCCGTAAGTTTCGCCTTTAAGAAAACCCTCCGTGTGCACCTTGAGCAGCTGAATACGTCATATAACACGTTAGACAGGGTGCCTAGCTCCCTTCTCAAGTCTACAGAACTATTTGGGGTGGGGGTGCGCCAGACCCAGCCTTTCTTATACTACTACATGTGCCCGCTCGAATTCTTTTCAGTGGTTTCCGATAGTTCCAGATATACATGTGTATAGCCCTTGACCTAGTTTTTGTCACGCCCGCTTTCGGAAAGCGCGATATAGTCGGCCGTTTGGCGTATGTACCTACGTGTGTCCGGTTAAAGTTTTTGGTTAAGTTGTTTGGTTAAGTTTTTTGGTTAAAGTTTTTGGTTAAGTTCTTTGGTTAAAGTTTTTGGTTAAGTTTTTTGGTTAAAGTTTTTGGTTAAGTTCTTTGGTTAAAGTTTTTGGTTAAGTTTTTTGGTTAAAGTTTTTGGTTAAAGTTTTTCGTTATACTATATCTCTGCAACTGCTTTGCCCATTACCTTGAAACTTCACATGGGTGTTTATCATCATCTATATTTTCATTCTACCCCCCTCCCGTGCGGCCCCTGTGCCCAATGTCAAGGTCAAATTACTTTGAAGTTTTTGGTTAAGTTTTTTGGTTAAAGTTTTTGGTTAAGTTTTTTGGTTAAGTTTTTTGGTTAAGTTTTTTGGTTAAAGTTTTTCGTTATACTATATCTCTGCAACTGCTTTGCCCATTACCTTCAAACTTCATATGGGTGTTTATCATCATCTATATTTTCATTCTACCCCCTCCTGTGCGGCCCCTGTGCCCAATATCAAGGTCAAATTACTTTGAAGTTTTTGGTTAAGTTCTTTGGTTAAAGTTTTTGGTTAAGTTTTTTGGTTAAAGTTTTTGGTTAAGGTTTTTGGTTAAGTTTTTTGGTTAAAGTTTTTCGTTATACTATATCTCTGCAACTGCTTTGCCCATTACCTTGAAACTTCACATGGGTGTTTATCATCATCTATATTTTCATTCTACCCCCCTTCCGTGCGACCCCTGTGCCCAATGTCAAGGTCAAATTACTTTGAAGTTTTTGGTTAAGGTTTTGGTTCAAGTTTTTGGTTAAGTTTTTGGTTAAGTTTTTTGGTTAAGTTAAGTTTTTTGGTTAAGTTTTTTGGTTAAAGTTTTTCGTTAAAGTTTTTTTTTCGTTATACTATATCTCTGCAACTGCTTTGCCCATTACCTTGAAACTTCACATGGGTGTTTATCATCATCTATATTTTCATTCTACCCCCCTTCCGTGCGGCCCCTGTGCCCAATGTCAAGGTCAAATTACTTTGAAGTTTTTGGTTAAGTTTTTTGGTTAAAGTTTTTGGTTGGTAAAGTTTTTGGTTAAAGTTTTTGGTTAAAGTTTTTGGTTAAGTTTTTTGGTTAAAGTTTTTCGTTATACTATATCTCTACAACTGCTTTGCCCATTACCTTGAAACTTCATATGGGTGTTTATCATCATCTATATTTTCATTCTACCCCCTCCCGTGCGGCCCCTGTGCCCAATGTCAAGGTCAAATTACTTTGAAGTTTTTGGTTAAGTTCTTTGGTTAAAGTTTTTGGTTAAGTTTTTTGGTTATGTTTTTAAGTTAAAGTTTTTTGTTATGCTATATCTCTGCAACTGCTTTGCCCATTACCTTGAAACTTCACATGGGTGTTTATCATCATCTATATTTTCATTCTACCCCCCTCCCGTGCGGCCCCTGTGCCCAATGTCAAGGTCAAATTAGTTTGAAGTTTTTGGTTAAGTTTTTTGTTTAAAGTTTTTGGTTAAGTTTTTTTGGTTAAAGTTTTTCGTTTTACTATATCTGTAACTGCTTTGCCCATTACCTTGAAACTTCACATGGGTGTTTATCATCATCTATATTTTCATTCTACCCCCCTTCGTGCGGCCCTGCGCCAATGTCAAGGTCAAATTACTTTGAAGTTTTTGGTTAAGTTTTTTGGCTCAAGTTTTTGGTTAAAGTTTTTGGTTAAGTTTTTTGGTTAAGTTTTTTGGTTAAAGTTTTTCGTTATACTATATCTCTGCAACTGCTTTGCCCATTACCTTGAAACTTCACATGGGTGTTTATCATCATCTATATTTTCATTCTATACCCCCCTCTCGTGCGGCCCCTGTGCCCAATGTCAAGGTCAAATTACTTTGAAGTTTTTGGTTATGTTTTTTGGTTAAAGTTTTTGGTTAAGTTTTTTGGTTAAAGTTTTTCGTTATACTATATCTCTGCAACTGCTTTGCCCATTACCTTCAAACTTCATATGGGTGTTTATCATCATCTATATTTTCATTCTACCCCCTCCTGTGCGGCCCCTGTGCCCAATATCAAGGTCAAATTACTTTGAAGTTTTTGGTTAAGTTCTTTGGTTTAAAGTTTTTGGTTAAGTTTTTTGGTTAAAGATTTTTCGTTATACTATATCTCTGCAACTGCTTTACCATTACCTTGAAACTTCATATGGGTGTTTATCATCATCTATATTTTCATTCTACCCCCTCCTGTGCGGCCCCTGTGCCCAATGTGAAGGTCAAATTACTTTGAAGTTTTTTGTTAAGTTCTTTGGTTAAAGTTTTTGGTTAAGTTTTTTGGTTAAGTTTTTTGGTTAAAGTTTTTGGTTAAGGTTTTTGGTTAAGTTTTTTGGTTAAAGTTTTTCGTTATACTATATCTCTGCAACTGCTTTGCCCATTACCTTCAAACTACATATGGGTGTTTATCATCATCTATATTTTCATTCTACCCCCTCCTGTGCGGCCCCTGTGCCCAATATCAAGGTCAAATTACTTTGAAGTTTTTGGTTAAGTTCTTTGGTTAAAGTTTTTGGTTAAGTTTTTTGGTTAAAGTTTTTCGTTATACTATATCTCTGCAACTGCTTTGCCCATTACCTTGAAACTTCATATGGGTGTTTATCATCATCTATATTTTCATTCTACCCCCTCCTGTGCGGCCCCTGTGCCCAATATCAAGGTCAAATTACTTTGAAGTTTTTGGTTAAGTTCTTTGGTTAAAGTTTTTGGTTAAGTTTTTTGGTTAAGTTTTTTGGTTAAAGTTTTTGGTTAAGGTTTTTGGTTAAGTTTTTTGGTTAAAGTTTTTCGTTATACTATATCTCTGCAACTGCTTTGCCCATTACCTTGAAACTTCACATGGGTGTTTATCATCATCTATATTTTCATTCTACCCCTCTTCCGTGCGACCCCTGTGCCCAATGTCAAGGTCAAATTACTTTGAAGTTTTTGGTTGAGGTTTTGGTTCAAGTTTTTGGTTAAGTTTTTGGTTAAGTTTTTTGGTTAAGTTAAGTTTTTTGGTTAAGTTTTTTGGTTAAAGTTTTTCGTTAAAGTTTTTCGTTATACTATATCTCTGCAACTGCTTTGCCCATTACCTTGAAACTTCACATGGGTGTTTATCATCATCTATATTTTCATTCTACCCCCTTCCGTGCGGCCCCTGTGCCCAATGTCAAGGTCAAATTACTTTGAAGTTTTTGGTTAAGTTTTTTGGTTAAAGTTTTTGGTTAAAGTTTTTGGTTAAAGTTTTTGGTTAAGTTTTTTGGTTAAAGTTTTTCGTTATACTATATCTCTGCAACTGCTTTGCCCATTACCTTGAAACTTCATATGGGTGTTTATCATCATCTATATTTTCATTCTACCCCCCTCCCGTGCGGCCCCTGTGCCCAATGTCAAGGTCAAATTACTTTGAAGTTTTTGGTTAAGTTCTTTGGTTAAAGTTTTTGGTTAAGTTTTTTGGTTAAGTTTTTAAGTTAAAGTTTTTTGTTATGCTATATCTCTGCAACTGCTTTGCCCATTACCTTGAAACTTCACATGGGTGTTTATCATCATCTATATTTTCATTCTACCCCCTCCCGTGCGGCCCCTGTGCCCAATGTCAAGGTCAAATTAGTTTGAAGTTTTTGGTTAAGTTTTTTGTTTAAAGTTTTTGGTTAAGTTTTTTGGTTAAAGTTTTTCGTTTTACTATATCTGTAACTGCTTTGCCCATTACCTTGAAACTTCACATGGGTGTTTATCATCATCTATATTTTCATTCTACCCCCCTTCCGTGCGGCCCCTGCGCCCAATGTCAAGGTCAAATTACTTTGAAGTTTTTGGTTAAGTTTTTTGGCTCAAGTTTTTGGTTAAAGTTTTTGGTTAAGTTTTTTGGTTAAGTTTTTTGGTTAAAGTTTTTCGTTATACTATATCTCTGCAACTGCTTTGCCCATTACCTTGAAACTTCACATGGGTGTTTATCATCATCTATATTTTCATTCTATACCCCCCTCTCGTGCGGCCCCTGTGCCCAATATCAAGGTCAAATTACTTTGAAGTTTTTGGTTAAGTTCTTTGGTTAAAGTTTTTGGTTAAGTTTTTTGGTTAAAGTTTTTCGTTATACTATATCTCTGCAACTGCTTTACCCATTACCTTGAAACTTCATATGGGTGTTTATCATCATCTATATTTTCATTCTACCCCCTCCTGTGCGGCCCCTGTGCCCAATGTGAAGGTCAAATTACTTTGAAGTTTTTTGTTAAGTTCTTTGGTTAAAGTTTTTGGTTAAGTTTTTTGGTTAAGTTTTTTGGTTAAAGTTTTTGGTTAAGGTTTTTGGTTAAGTTTTTTGGTTAAAGTTTTTCGTTATACTATATCTCTGCAACTGCTTTGCCCATTACCTTCAAACTACATATGGTGTTTTTTATCATCATCTATATTTTCATTCTACCCCCTCCTGTGCGGCCCCTGTGCCCAATATCAAGGTCAAATTACTTTGAAGTTTTTTTTTTTGGTTAAGTTCTTTGGTTAAAGTTTTTGGTTAAGTTTTTTGGTTAAAGTTTTTCGTTATACTATATCTCTGCAACTGCTTTGCCCATTACCTTGAAACTTCATATGGGTGTTTATCATCATCTATATTTTCATTCTACCCCCTCCTGTGCGGCCCCTGTGCCCAATGTGAAGGTCAAATTACTTTGAAGTTTTTTGTTAAGTTCTTTGGTTAAAGTTTTTGGTTAAGTTTTTTGGTTAAGTTTTTTGGTTAAAGTTTTTGGTAAGGTTGGTTTTGGTTAAGTTTTTTGGTTAAAGTTTTTCGTTATACTATATCTCTGCAACTGCTTTGCCCATTACCTTGAAACTTCACATGGGTGTTTATCATCATCTATATTTTCATTCTACCCCCCTTCCGTGCGACCCCTCCTGTGCCCAATGTCAAGGTCAAATTACTTTGAAGTTTTTGGTTAATTTTTTTTGGTTAAAGTTTTTGATTAAGTTTTTTGGTTAAGTTTTTCGTTATACTATATCTCTGCAACTGCTTTGCCCATTACCTTGAAACTTCACATGGGTGTTTATCATCATCTATATTTTCATTCTACCCCCTCCTGTGCGGCCCCTGTGCCCAATATCAAGGTCAAATTACTTTGAAGTTTTTGGTTAAGTTCTTTGGTTAAAGTTTTTGGTTAAGTTTTTTGGTTAAAGTTTTTCGTTATACTATATCTCTGCAACTGCTTTTCCCATTACCTTGATACTTCATATGAGTGTTTATCATCATCTATATTTTCATTCTACCCCCTCCTGTGCGGCCCCTGTGCCCAATGTGAAGGTCAAATTACTTTGAAGTTTTTTGTTAAGTTCTTTGGTTAAAGTTTTTGGTTAAGTTTTTTGGTTAAGTTTTTGGTTAAAGTTTTTGGTTAAGTTTTTTGGTTAAAGTTTTTGGTTAAGGTTTTTGGTTAAGTTTTTTGGTTAACATTTTTCGTTATACTATATCTCTGCAACTGCTTTGCCCATTACCTTGAAACTTCACATGGGTGTTTATCATCATCTATATTTTCATTCTACCCCCCTTCCGTGCGACCCCTGTGCCCAATGTCAAGGTCAAATTACTTTGAAGTTTTTGGTTAATTTGTTTTGGTTAAAGTTTTTGATTAAGTTTTTTGGTTAAGTTTTTCGTTATACTATATCTCTGCAACTGCTTTGCCCATTACCTTGAAACTTCACATGGGTGTTTATCATCATCTATATTTTCATTCTACCCCCCTTCCGTGCGACCCCTGTGCCCAATGTCGGTCAAATTACTTTGAAGTTTTTGGTTAAGTTTTTGGTTAAAGTTTTTGGTTAAGTTTTTGGTTAAGTTTTTTGGTTTATTTTTTTGGTTAAGTTAAGTTTTTTGGTTAAGTTTTTTGGTTAAAGTTTTTCGTTAAAGTTTTTCGTTATACTATATCTCTGCAACTGCTTTGCCCATTACCTTGAAACTTCACATGGGTGTTTATCATCATCTATATTTTCATTCTACCCCCCTTCCGTGCGGCCCCTGTGCCCAATGTCAAGGTCAAATTACTTTGAAGTTTTTGGTTAAGTTTTTTGGTTAAAGTTTTTGGTTAAAGTTTTTGGTTAAGTTAAGTTTTTTGGTTAAAGTTTTTCGTTATACTATATCTCTGCAACTGCTTTGCCCATTACCTTGAAACTTCATATGGGTGTTTATCATCATCTATATTTTCATTCTACCCCCCTCCCGTGCGGCCCCTGTGCCCAATGTCACGGTCAAATTACTTTGAAGTTTTTGGTTAAGTTCTTTGGTTAAAGTTTTTGGTTAAGTTTTTTGGTTAAGTTTTTTGGTTAATGTTTTTGGTTAAGTTTTTTGGTTAAGTTTTTAGGTTAAAGTTTTTTGTTATGCTATATCTCTGCAACTGCTTTGCCCATTACCTTGAAACTTCACATGGGTGTTTATCATCATCTATATTTTCATTCTACCCCCCTTCCGTGCGGTCCCTGCGCCCAATGTCAAGGTCAAATTACTTTGAAGTTTTGGTTAAGTTTTTTGGTTAAAGTTTTTGGTTAAGTTTTTTGTTTTTTTGGTTAAGTTTTTTGGTTAAAGTTTTTCGTTATACTATATCTCTGCAACTGCTTTGCCCATTACCTTGAAACTTCACATGAGTGTTTATCATCATCTATATTTTCATTCTATACCCCTCTCCCGTGCGCCCCTGTGCCCAATGTCAAGGTCAAATTACTTTGAAGTTTTTGGTTAAGTTTTTTGGTTAAAGTTTTTTGGTTAAGTTTTTTGGTTAAAGTTTTTCGTTATACTATATCTCTGCAACTTTGCCCATTACCTTCAAACTTCATATGGGTGTTTATCATCATCTATATTTTCATTCTACCCCCTCCTGTGCGGCCCCTGTGCCCAATATCAAGGTCAAATTACTTTGAAGTTTTTGGTTAAGTTCTTTGGTTAAAGTTTTTGGTTAAGTTTTTTGGTTAAAGTTTTTCGTTATACTATATCTCTGCAACTGCTTTGCCCATTACCTTGAAACTTCATATGGGTGTTTATCATCATCTATATTTTCATTCTACCCCCTCCTGTGCGGCCCCTGTGCCCAATGTGAAGGTCAAATTAGTTTGAAGTTTTTGGTTAAGTTCTTTGGTTAAAGTTTTTGGTTAAGGTTTTTGGTTAAGTTTTTTGGTTAAAGTTTTTCGTTATACTATACTCTGCAACTGCTTTGCCCATTACCTTGAAACTTCACATGGGTGTTTATCATCATCTATATTTTCATTCTACCCCCCTCCCGTGCGGCCCCTGTGCCCAATGTCAAGGTCAAATTACTTTGAAGTTTTTGGTTAAGTTTTTTATTTTGGTTAAAGTTTTTGGTTAAGTTTTTTGGTTAAGTTTTTTGGTTAACATTTTTTGTTATACTATATCTCTGCAACTGCTTTGCCCATTACCTTGAAACTTCACATGGGTGTTTATCATCATCTATATTTTCATTCTACCCCCCTCCCGTGTGGCCCCTGTGCCCAATGTCAAGGTCAAATTACTTTGAAGTTTTTGGTTAAGTTATTTGGTTAAAGTTTTTGGTTAAGTTTTTTGGTTAAGTTTTTTTGTTAAAGTTTTTTGTTATACTATATCCTTTTTTTTAGTGTCCGTGCCTCGCCACAAGGCGCGACATGCAGGCCACGGCCATCTAGTTTGGTTAAGTTTTTTGGTTAAAGTTTTTCGTTAAAGTTTTTCGTTATACTATATCTCTGCAACTGCTTTGCCCATTACCTTGAAACTTCACATGGGTGTTTATCATCATCTATATTTTCATTCTACCCCCCTTCCATGCGGCCCCTTTGCCCAATGTCAAGGTCAAATTACTTTGAAGTTTTTGATTAAGTTTTTTGGTTAAAGTTTTTGGTTAAAGTTTTTGGTTAAAGTTTTTTGGTTAAGTTAAAGTTTTTCGTTATACTATATCTCGCAACTGCTTTGCCCATTACCTTGAAAACTTCTATGGGTGTTTTATCATCATCTATATTTTCATTCTACCCCCTCCCATGCAGCCCTTGTGCCCAATGTCAAGGTCAAATTACTTTGAAGTTTTTGGTTTTTGTTAAGTTCTTTGGTTAAAGTTTTGTGGTTAAGTTTTTTGGTTAATTAATTTTGTGTTATACGTTTTTTGGTTTAAGTTTTTTGGTTAAGTTTTTTGGTTAAAGTTTTGTTGTTATGCTATATCTCTGCAACTGCTTTGCCCATTACTTGAAAAAAACTTCACTATGGGTGTTGATCATCATCTATAATTTTCATTCTACCCCCCTCACCCGTGCGGACCCCCCCTGTGCCCAATGTCAAGGTCAAATTACTTTGAATTTTTTGGTTAAGTTTTTTTGTTTAAAGTTTTTGTGGTTAAGTTTTTGGTTAAAGTTTTTCGTTATATATATCTGCAACTGCTTTGCCCATTACCTTGAAACTTCACATGGTGTTTATCATTCATCTATATTTTTTCATTCTACCCCCCTTCCGTGCGGCCCCTATGCCCAATGTCAAGGTCCAAATTACTTTGAAGTTTTTTTTTTGGTTAAGTTTTTTGGTTAAAGTTTTTGTTTAAGTTTTTTGGTTAAGTTTTTTGGTTAAAACTTTTTGTTATACTATATCTCTGCAACTGCTTTGCCATTACCTTGAAACTTCACATGGGTGTTAATCATCATCTATATTTTCATTCTACCCCCCTCCCATGCGGCCCCTGTGCCCAATGTCAAGGTCAAATTACTTTGAAGTTTTTGGTTTAAGTTTTTTGGTTAAAATTTTTGGTTAAGTTTTTTGGTTAAGTTTTTTGGTTAAAGTTTTTTGTTATACTATATCTTTTTTTTAGTGTCCATGCCTCACCACAAGGCGCGACATGCAGGCCGCGGCCATCTAGTTTATTAATTCGTTCCCACAAAGTAACAATTCATTCCCTCAATTTAACAATTCGTTCCCTCGATATAACAATTAGTTCCCATGGAACAAATTGTTATTTCGTGGGAACGAATTGTTAAATTGGGAACAAATTGTTATTTCGTGCGAACGAATTAATACAAAAAAAGAATTCTATGTCCCCTGCGGGGCTCCATAGAAATCAGACAGGAATTTGCTGAAGTTATGCGTGTAACTTATAGTCGGGGCTGCGGCCCGTAATACTAGTTAGTTGCGAGACATAGCAACAACAGCAGACCGCGTCTGACCGCTGATCGTACAGTTGTAGGTTTGACTCACCCAAGGTACACATTGTGTCACCCTCACACAAGGTGCACATTGTGTCACCATCACCCAAGGTGCACATTGTGTCACCCTCACCCAAGTTGCACATTGTGTCACCCTCACCCAAGGTGCACATTGTGTCACCCTCATCCTAGGTGCACATTGGGTCACCCTCACACAAGGTGCACATTGTGTCGCCTTCACCCAAGGTGCACATTGTGTCACTCTGCACATTATGTCACGCTCACCCAAGGTGCACATTGTGTCACCCTCACCCAAGTTGCACATTGTGTCACCCTCACAGTTGCACATTGTGTCACCCCTCACCCAAGTTGCACATTGTGTCACCCTCACCCAAGTTGCACATTGTGTCACCCTCACCCAAGTTGCACATTGTGTCACCCTCACCCAAGGGCACATTGTGTCACCCTCACCCAAGGTGCACATTGTGTCACCCTCACCCAAGTTGCACATTGTCACTCACCCAAATTCACATTGTGTCACCCTCAGCCCAAGGTGCACATTGTGTCACCCTCACCCAAGTTGCACATTGTGTCACCCTCACCCAAGTTGCACATTGTGTCACCCACACCCAAGGTGCACATTGTGTCACTCACCCAAGTTGCACATTGTGTCACCCTCACCCAAGTTGCACATTGTGTCACCCTCACCCAAGTTGCACATTGTCACCCTCACCCAAGTTGCACATTGTGTCACTCACCCAAGGTGCACATTGTGTCACCCTCACCCAAGTTGCACATTGTGTCACCTCACCCAAGTTGCACATTGTGTCACCCTCACCCAAGGTGCACATTGTGTCACCCTCACCAAGTTGCACATTGTGTCACCCTCACCCAAGTTGCACATTGTGTCACCCTCACCCAAGGTGCACATTGTGTCACCCTCACCCAAGGTTGCACATTGTGTCACCCTCACCCAAGTTGCACATTGTGTCACCCTCACCCAAATTGCACATTGTGTCACCCTCAGCCCAAGGTGCACATTGTGTCACCCTCACCCAAGTTGCACATTGTGTCACCCTCACCCAAGTTGCACTTGTGTCACCCACCCAAGGTGCACAATTGTGTCACCCTCACCCAAGCACATTGTGTCACCCTCACCCAAGTGCACATTGTGTCACCCACCCAAGTTGCACATTGTGTCACCCTCACCCAATTGCACATTGTGCACTCTCACCCAAGGTGCACATTGTCACCCTCACCCAAGTTGCACATTGTGTCACCCTCACCCAAGTTGCACATTGTGTCACCCTCACCCAAGGTGCACTTTGGTCACCCTCACCCAAGGTCACATTGTGTCACCCTCACCAACTTGCAACATTGTGTACCCTCACCCAAGGTGCACATTGTGTCACGTCACCCAAGTTGCACATTGTGTCACCCTCACCCAAGGTGCACATTGTGTCACCCTCACCCAAGGTGCACATTGTGTTGCACATTGTGTCACCCTCACCCAAGGTGCACATTGTGTCACCCTCACCCAAGTTGCACATTGTGTCACTCACCCAAGGTGCACATGTGTACCCTCACCCAAGGTGCACATTGTGTCATCCTCACCCAAGTTGCACATTGTGTCACCCTCACCCAAGGTGCACATTGTGTCACCCTCACCCAAGGTGCACATTGTGTCACCCTCACCCAAGTTGCACATTGTGTCACCCTCACCCAAGGTGCACATTGTGTCACCCTCACCCAAGGTGCACATTGTGTCAACATCACCCAAGTTGCACATTGTGTCACCCTCACCCAAGGTACACATTGTGTCACCCTCACCCAAGGTGCACATTGTGTCACCCTCACCCAAGGTGCACATTGTGTCCTTCAGCACAACACTTTATCCACACTGCTTCAGACCACCCAGATGTAAATGGGTACTGGCTCATTTCCGGGAATCCCTATTTGTACTTGATTGTATGTAAATGTATGTAATCTTTCAGTTTTACTTTTATTTTGTTTATTTAAGATTTTGCAGACCTAGTACTGTGTGATGATTGGACTACCAAGGCAATCACATTATGAAGAGCCAGTTCAGAGATATTTTCATTTTCTTCTGCCTGTTTGCTGCGTCCACCTATATCAATAAGGTACGTACATTTTTTAGATGCCAACATGGTCTGGAGATAACTCAACAAATTGCATAAACTGGTTACTCCAGAATTTGTGACACTTTTGCAGCAACTTTATGTTCGTTTAGAATATAGTATTGTAATAAAGTTGCATATTATATGCAGCAATGTTCCAGATATAAATGTATTGACATTTGCATCATTACTATAGAAAGTATGCAGATTTGTGTAGCATTTATAACGCTGGAGCAGGGGAGGTCGCTCGTGTGTAACATATTGGCGTTTTGATTTCGTTTATGACACTACCAAAGACTTTCTCTGATAGGTAGTGGTGACTGGAGAAATGTAGCTTATGGGTTTTGCAACCAGTGTATATCCATATCAGCCTGTTCATCCCACAGTCTGATCACGATCTGCACTGTTCGACATTCCATCACTGAAGCACGCACCATGCAAGCAATATACATGTAGATCGTTATCAGGCTACTATTATGCTATTTCATCCAGAACTCCTGTAGCCTATTTCACGAACCTCTGTTAGTCTACTAAACTTGGTTAGTCTGCTAAACTTCAGGCCGTTAGTCGACTAACGGGAAAAAACGCATTTCACGAACACATTCGTCGACTAAGCAAAGTCTACTTTGCTTAGCCTCCGCGTTAGTCGGCTAAACTTTCTGTTAGTCTACTAAGCAAAATAGCAGACGACGGAATTCCAAGATGGCGGCGCCCACGGTTGTTTTGAACGTGGCTTACAAAATCGTTCGTGAAATGCAAACATGTCAAAAAGTTTAGCAGACAATGGTTAGTCGACTAAACTTAGTTTAGTATGCTAACAGTTTAGTCGACTAACGGAGGTTCGTGAAATAGGCTATTGATAAGCTGCATTTTTGCTTAAATACCCAATTAAAATTTCCAAAAACCCAAAAGTAGCGAGTATCAAAAAGCAATACAAAATGTATGGTACATTTATCATGCTGCAGAAAACAATAAACAGACCACAAATATAGCATATTTTTCGTATTTTCCATGAAAACACATCTTGGTATTACATTAGAATTGTCTCCAAGGAGACAATTCTAATGAAATGACAAGATATGTTTTTATTTCGGAGCAAACTATTCAAAAATTGCTGTCTGTTGATATGATGGAGTGACAATACTCAATTACTAATTCCTTATCTGGAGCGCTGTCATCAGGAGCTACACTGGTCACAACTCCCATAAGCCCCATTTCTGCAGTCACACACACACACACATATGATGACCGGCTTGGTCCTTACTATCCAACAGAGACCCACTTACTACTAACCCAATGCATTAGTGATAACAATGACCAGTAGCCTATTTCATCAACATTGCAAAGTATACTTTAGTATCAAAGTATACTTTGAGGGAGAAATTTTCAATTTTATGATAAATTTATTAATTTTTATTATACTGAATTTATTACATTATCACAGCCAATTTGGCTGTGATAATGTAATAAATTCAGTATAATAATTCTGCATACTTTTAATCATGAAATATATGCAGTCGTTAGTTCTATATGAAATAATGCATTTCAGGAAAAATAAATGATTACTTCCTCAAAGTATACTTTGCTAGTAAAATATACTTTGCAATGTTGATGAAATCAGCTACAGTTCCAGTCTGTACACAGGTTAATCCATCAGAGCATTATATTCTTGGAAGTTTTACAAAATGCTTTATGCCCATATATTACACGTTTTGACACTATATTACTCAAGCCAGTGATACTCACTGGGTTAGAAGTGGTATATTTGATTGAAATTGTTTACTTTTTTCGTGCAAAATAAGCAAATTTACATTTCTAGAACATTTTTCTCCGCATTTAGAAAATCAACGAGTACATTGTAATTTAAAAGTGTTGCAAGTTTCCTGTACTGTCATGTTCGAAAGCTATTTCATAATCAGCAAGTACATTGATACCTTATTTATACCAACAGCAACGAGTTGTGGGGGGTATACTGGAGTCCGGTTGTCTGTCCGTCCTCGTCCGTCCGTCCGTCAATAAACTTAATATCAGAGAAATATGTTATAACTTATATTTCCTTCCTTGAAAATTCTTAATATTTCACCCATGCATTCCTCTAAGGCTATACTATCATGCTGTGACAAATCCATGACCGTCCAACCCCGCTGATTACAAGGTCAATGTCACATAATTAGTCTCTTTACAACGCTTAAAGGTACATGCCCACTCAGTAGGCACAAGTGTTCTTTATTGAAATTAAATAAGTGTATAATTGTGTCACTATTCTACCAGTTCCAAAACTTACGAGTGCCCGCTATACAGATATAATCATTAAAATTAGTAATATGTATTTTTACTATTTTACTGATAGTGACTTGCGGTGGTACCAGGCTATTTTCATATGCAAATGAGGCATGATATTTTTTATACCCCCCGCAACGAGTTGTGGGGGGGTATACTGGGGTCAGGTTGTCCGTGCGTCCGTCCGTGCGTCCGCGTAAACTTAACATCAGAGAAATATTGTTATAACTTCTATTTCCTTCATCTAAAATGCTTCATATTTCACATATGCATTCCTGTAAGGCTCTACTACCATGCTGTGCCAAATCCACAACCGTCCAACCCCCACAGATCCCTAAGGTCAAGGTCAAATACTTTAACATCTAGCGAAATATTGAATTATGACATCCTATCTTTGCAATCTAAAATGCTTAATATTTCACACATGCATTCCTGTAAGGCTCACAACCAGGCTGCAAATACGACCGTCCAACCGCAGATCCCAAGTCAAGGTCAATACTTAGTCTCTTTACAAAACTTAACATTAGCCCAAATATTGTTCTAACTTCTATTTCCTTTCACTAAAATGCTTAACTATTTTCACACATGCATTCCAATCAAGGCTCTGACTACCAGCTTGTGCCAAATCCACGACCGTCACCCCGCTGACCCAAGGTCAGGTCAAATCTTTACAAAACTCTTTAACAAAACTAACACAGAGAAATAAGTTATAACTTCTATTTCCTTCATTGAAAATTCTTATTATTTCACTTGTGCATTCCTCTAAGGTTGTACTATCATGCTGTGACAAATCTACGACTGTCAACCCCCGCTGATCCCAAGGTCAAGGTCACATACTTAGTCTCTTTACAAAACTTAACATCAGAGAAATATGTTATAACTTCTATTTCTTTCATTGAAAATTCTTAATATTTCATATGCTGTGACAAATCCCCGCTGATCTTGAGGTCAACGTCACATACATACCATATACCTCCAATTAACGCCCCCCTCCTAATAAATGCCCACCCCCTCCCCTCAAATAAAAAAAACAGAAAAACAAATATTTACCAATGACCGCCAATTTCAAACACAATTGTAAAATGTAACAGCTCCGGGGGCGTTAATTCGAGGTTATACGGTAGTCTCTTTACAAAACTTAACATCAGAGAAATCGGTTATAACTTCTATTTCCTTGCTCGGATCTGCTTCACATTTCACACACTCATTGCTCCAATGGACCTCTACCACCCTGTGACAAATTCACGTTCATGCCGCTCGCGCTAATCCCAGAGTCAAGGTCACAAGCTCACACACTTGGAAATTTTTACATATTTTAGGGGTACCTGGGCCCACGCGGGGGGTATTCCGTAAGCCTCGCTTACTGACCAATCAAGTTTAAATTATTTATACTAATTTAAATGCATCACCTGCAAAACTAATATTTTCTACATATTATAAAGTATGATCATTAAACATCAAATAATAAATACAGAGAATAAATAGTAATGTCCGTTAACATTTTAATGAAACACGGTTATCATCCCTGATATCAGTGAATACATTTACGTCTGATATAAAATGTATAATAATGCCAATCAATACGTGGCGTAGTGGTGAATGAATGTTTATTTCCCAGAAACTGTCTAAGGCTCTATTATCATGCTGAGACAATCCACGACCGTCGAACCCCGCTGATCCCAAGGTCATGATCACATACTTAGTCTCTCCACAAAACTTAACATCAGAGAAATATGTTGTAACTTCTATTTCATTCGTCACAAATTCTTAATAGTTCACCCATGCATTCTTCTAAGGCTCTTCTATCATGCTGTGACAAATTCACAACCGTCAAACCCCTGCTGATCACAAGGTCAAAGTCACATACTTAGTCTATTTACAAAACTTAACGTCAGAAAAATATGTTATAACTTCTATTTCCTTCATCGAAAATTCAAGGCAATGTTACAGGCCCACTTACTTGGACAAAATCTACATAGTTAGGGGTACTTGGGCCCACGCGGGGGTATTCCGTAAGCCTTGCTTACTGACAAATCTAGTTAGAGCTCAGGTATCCAGTAATTTCTGTTCTCTCTTGTTTGCAGTATGTGCTGTCGGTGTTGCAGTTCCAATTCCCTACAATTTTCCAGGGGTGAGTGTCTTCACAATGGATTCATATCCATTCAGTTAAGATCAGTGATTATCCTGACTCTCAGCAGTGGTGTGGTTAAAGTTTGTATACACTGCATCATACCACCATTGAGTACAGCAATCATTTCTACTTGATGTTAATATACCTTCGTTGTGGGGGTATACTGGTGTCAGGTTGTCCGTCCGTGCCTCCGTCCGTCACTAAACTTAACATCAGATAAATATTGTTATAACTTCTATTTCCTTCATCTGAAATGTTTAATATTTCACACATGCATTCCTGTATGGCTCTACTACCATGCTGTGCCAAATCCATGACCGTCCAACCCCCGCTGATCCCAAGGTCAAGGTCAAATACTTAGTCTCTTTACAAAACTTAACATCAGAGAAATATGTTATACGGTAACTTCTATTTCTTTCATAGAAAATTTTTAATATTTCATGCATGTATTCCTCTAAGGCTCTACTATCATGCTGTGACAAATCCCCGCTGATCTCGAGGTCAAGGTCACATGCTTAGTCTTAACATCAGAGAAATCGGTTATAACTTCTATTTCCTTGCTCGCACCTTCTTCACATTTCACACACGCATTGCTCCAATGGACCTCTACCACCCTGTGACAAATTCACGTTTTGTGCCGCCCCCGCTAAGCCAGAGTCAAGGTCAATAGCCCACACACTTGGATTGTTTTTTTACTTATTTTAGGGATACCTGGGCCCACGCGGGGGTATTCCGTAAGCCTTGCTTACTGACCAATCTAGTTGTTACTAGATATGATTGGCAATGTCATGCCGTATCATCTAGCTTTTTCCAGGTTGCAATATACTCAGATACACATGTGACCATGGAGATACTGGGGTCCGTTTCACTAAACTTCGTACCACTAAAATGTTCGTAAGTGCAAACTTATGATAGTCTGTAAATATCACATTAACAATGTTTTCTTGTAAACGATTATTGGATTTACATTTATTGAGCATAGGCTGCATATGCAGCCTATGCTCAATAAATGTAAGTCCATCACTTGAAATTTCCAGACGATCCTAAAATTGCACTTATGAGCATTTTAGTCGTACAAAGTTTAGTGAAACGGGCCCCTGATCTATATGTGCATACTGGATAAAGCAATTTTACTACACAAATTAACTTTGTGTGTATGATATTCTGTTGAACGCCTGTTAATGTTCTTGGGCTAGGTCTCCAAGTTGAGCATCACTCGTTCATAACATATAGACACTTATACTTTAAATCCATTAAAGCTGTCTTGACAATAACACTTTTGTGGAGAAATAAGAATAATACAAATATCAGGAATTCAATTCTTTGAAATACAGAAGGAATGACTGGTTCAGTTGAAAGAGGGAGGATATTGCTTGAGGCAGTTAGCTCCCTTCTTCCACTGACACCCTTCGCGTCCGTACGTGTCGAGCAATGGGCTAATTGGTAGAGAAGGTTGGTTGTCAACTTACCAATACAATGAATACTCACTTAGACTATAGTATATTTTACTTGCACACAATGTCAGTTAACCCGAGTATTCTGGTTGTCAGGCAGGGCACCTGCGTGACAGCCAGAAAATTCAAGTCAATTGTCAATCCATGTTTGATCAGTGAATGTGTGCTCTGGTCTAGTCGGATATACATTTTGTACATTTCAGATGGCAGACATTGGTGGGCGTCCTTATGCTGAGCTTGCTGATTGCCTCCCGCCACATACCAACCTTAATGGAGGAGGTTTCCCGGTACAAACAGTGCATGTAGCGATAACAAATATAGTAGACAAAAACATTATAGGAATGAATGGCCTTTTTGTGGAATTTATCGGGTATAAACTTGGAAAAGTCGCAGGAATACTGGACGAAGGCCGGAAGGCCTCGTCCAGTATTCCCGCGACTTTTCCAAGTTTATATCCCCGATAAATTCAACAAATTTCATTCCTTATAATTCCAGCATTTGAAATAAATTCATCAAGAAAATGTGTTTATTTTCCGTTTTCTTAAGAATTATTTTAACTGCGCCTCACGGTTACGGAAAGTAGTTCGGCGTGGGAGTTTACTGGGATATAAATTTTGGACAGAGACTTGCTACGAGCCAATCAAATGTTAGGGAATTGTGCAAATATTTTTGTGCTGGAATTATGCATATATCAAAAACTATCAATAATAATTTGATAAACTGTCACATAATATGACTTCATGCTTTTGTTTCCGACTTACACAAGTTTCAATTAAATCACTTTACTGCTACCTCTGAGGCTGTTAAATAAACGTCATTATATGTGGGAATTAAGTAAATAATAAAAAAAAAAGAAAACAAATAGCATTATGACCACAGTCAAGATCATTAATTCTACACAAGATACACTGCATACGACAGTACGGTGTAATTGCATGCATGCTGGTATATAGTGTGTTTCAGTCTTCATTGCACAGCTCCAGTAGCATATTTCACCACAATTGCAAAGCGTACTTATCTTGCTAAGTACTCTTTGGTGGAGACATTTTCAATTTAGGGATAACTTTATTAAATTGTATTATACTTAATTTATTACATCATCACAGCCATCTTCTAATACATTCAGTATAATAATTCTGCATGCTTTTAATCATCAACTATATATGCAGTCGTTAGTTGTGAATGTATATGAAACAATGCATTTCGGGGAAAATAAATGATTACTCCCTCAAAGTACACTTTGCTAGATAAGTATGCCTATCTGTAGCATATTTCATCAAAATTGCAAAGCATACTTTTCTAGCAAAGTATACTTTGAGGGAGTAATCATTTATTTTTCCCCAAAATGCATTATGTCATATAGAACTAACGACTACATATATTTGATGATTAAAAGTGTGCATACTTAGTATACTGAATTTATTACATTATCACAGCCAAAATGGCTGTGATAATGTAATAAATTCAGTATAATAAAAATGAATAAATTTATCCTAAAATTGAAAATTTCTCCCTCAAAGTATACTTTGCTAAGATAAGCATACTTTGCACTGTTGGTGAAATAGGCTACTGGTATTGGCTGAAATCCAGTACATACACAGAACAACCTTTATGTCAGAAGTTTGTAGTGTTGTTATTGTCTGTTCTGTTGTATAGTGTTTTCCTATGACAGGAGCACGTCCTTCTCGGAGTAAAAAGTCGTAGACAGTGATGAATATTTTCATTCTATAGCCCACTCATCGGCGCCCCTATGCTCATGGTCAAGGTCAAATTACTTGGAAATTTGCGCTAACTTTTTGTTTTTTTGTACAATCTGCTTAAAAGCTTTTTACGTACCAATATCTCCACAACCCCAAGTCATATTTGACTTGAAACTTCACATACCACTTTTTATCATCATCCATATTTTTAATCTATAGACCATCCATACGGCACACTTGCCCAAGGTCAATGTCAAATTACTTTGTAATTGTGTTAATAGTTTTGCAAAATCTGCGTTGAAGGTTTTAAGTACGCAATAGCTCCACAATCCAATTGCTCTAACCAAAGACATACATACTGGGACCATCAAAGGCCTCGGCGTGCGTGATATGCTGGGCGTGGCCATCTAGTTTACGTCAGAAAGTTTGTACGAGTTTCTTTATCATCATATAACTTTAATATTACTTGAAGGATTGCTTCAATATTTGGACACATGATACATATAAGCATTTGGAACAAACTCCTGCCACTATTATCATGACCTTCCTTGGCCTTTTTGGTCTTCATATTGTTGCAGAAATAGTTAGCAATTTTTACGTCCAAAAATTGGTACCAGTTTTCTTCATCATCATATACATATGAGCATTTGGAACACACTTATGACCCCATTAACATGACCTTGACCTTTCTGACCTTCACATGGTTGTGGAAACACTTAGCCATTTTTTTTACGTCAAAACGTTTGTACGAGTTTCTTCATCGTCATATAACTTGAATATTAATTACATGATTGATTGCTTTAATATTTGGACACTTGATACATGTAAGCATTTGAAACATACTCATGCTGCCATTAACATGACCTTGCCATTGTTCGTGTTTCCGGCTCATGGTCATACGGTCAAATGCCTTGGCAGGAGCGACACCACTTTCGTGGCAGAATTCTTGTAAGGGTCCTGCCGAGATTCGGCGGTGCTCTATAGGTTTCGCCCTGTATGTCTGTCTATTTATGTTTTGGAAGTTTTTATACGCCCGTTTGAAAAAATGGGACGTATTATGTATTCATCTTGTATGGGCAGGTGGGCGGGCGGGCACAGCTTGTCCACGCAATAACTAGAGTCTACTTGACGGATTGTAACCAAATTTGGTATACATGTTTATCACGGTAAGCCGAAGAAGCCTATTGATTTTCAATGACTTATCTCCCCTTGGCGGCCATTTTTATTTTTCACACTCTGTATCCTTGTCCACGCAATAACTCAAGTTCTACTTCACCGCTCGTAACCAAATTCGGTATACAGTTTATCATGGCATGACGAAGAAGCCTATTGATTTTGAAAAATTTCCAATAAATTAATCTCCCCTTGGCGGCCATTTTTTATTTTCGCACTCTGTATCCTTGTCCACGCAATAACTCCAGTTCTACTTCACCGATCGAAACCAAATTCGTTATGCATGTTTATCATGGCAAGACAAAGAAGCCTATTGATTTTGAAAAATTTCCGATTCTTATCTCCCCTTGGCAGCCATTTTTAATTTTCACACTCTGTATTCTTGTCTACGCAATAACTCAAGTTCTACTTGACCGATCATAACCAAATTCGGTATGCATGTTTATCACGGCAACGCGAAGAAGCCTATTGATTTTGAAAAAAAATCCGATGACTTATCTCCTCTTGGCGGCCATTTTTAATTTTCGCATTCTGTATCCTTGTCCACGCAATAACTCAAGTTCAACTTCACCGATCAAAACCAAATTCGGCATACATGTTTATCATGGCAAGACAAAGAAGCCTATTGATTTTTATACGACCGTTTTTAAAAAACGGTGCACGTATTTTGTTTTACCGCATGGCGGGTGGGTGGGCGGGCAGGCGGGCGGTTCGTGTACACAACTCCTCCGAAACCGTTCAGTCGATCGATCTGAAACTATGCAGACGTCTTCTACACATATTGAAGATGTGCACCTTGGTGTTTTTATGCCGAAAAAATATTTTTTAACAAAAATATCACCTTTTTAACTTAGCCATTTGTTCTACATTTTTCTATACAATTCTATATACGGTACAGAGTTTGTGTACACAACTTCTCCGAAACCGTTCAGTCGATCGTTCTGAAACTATACACACGTCTTCTACACATATTGAAGAAGTGCACCTTGGTGTTTTTATGCCGAAAACATATTTTTTAACAAAAATATCACCTTTTTAACTTAGCCATTTTTTCTACATTATTGTATCCAATTCCCTATCATTTCTACTTTACACTGTACTTTTCTATCTCTGCCTAAATTAGTATACATGTTTAGCACAACGAGATGAAGAAATAATGCTATAGACTTTCAAATTCTCATCAATGTTTCTTGCCTTGGTGACAGCTTCACATTTCTGCATCTTCGCTGTCTGGCCCATACATATTTGACGGGCGTATTTTGTGACTTGCGGCATTTTTGCACTCTGTATCCTTGTCCACGCAATAGCTCAAGTTTTACTTGACCGATCATAACCAAATTCGGTGTACATGTTTATCATGGCAAGACGAAGAAGCCTATTGATTCCCTTAACTTATCTCCCCTTGGCGGCCACTGTTTGCCTCAACGGGCACTCTTGTTGTAAAAGTTTCTCAAATCACCTATAGGGGCACTGAGTGTGTTGACAGACTTCATTTTCTTGTTACTAATTATACCCCCCCGCAACTGAGTACGTCCGTCCGTCCGTCCGTCCGTCCGTAAACGTAACATCTGAGAAATATTGTTATAATTTCTATTTCCTTCATCTAAAATGCTTAATATTTCACACATGCATTCCTGTAAGGCTCTACTACCGTGCTGTGCCAAATCAATGACCGTCCAACCCCCGCTGATCCCAAGGTCAAGGTCAAATACTTAGTACAAAACTTAACATCAGAGAAATAATGTTATAACTTCTATTTCCTTCATCTAAAATGCTTAATATTTCACACATGCATTCGTGTAAGGCTGTACTACCATGCTGTGCCAAATCCATGACCGTCCAACCCCCGCTGATCCCAAGGTCAAGGTTAAATACTTAGTCTCTTTACAAAACTTAACATCAGAGAAATATTGTTATAACTTATATTTCCTTCATCTAAATTGCTTAATATTTCACACATGCATTTCTGTAAGGCTCTACTACCATGCTGTGCCAAATCCACGACCATCCAACCACCGCTGATCCCAAGGTCAAGGTCAAATACTTAGTCTCTTTACAAAACTTAACATCAGAGAAATATTGTTATAACTTCTATTTCCTTTATCTAAAATGCTTGATATTTCACACATGCATTCCTGTAGGGCTGTACTACCATGCTGTGCCAAATCCACGACCGTCCAAACCCCGCTGATCCCAAGGTCAAGGTCAAATACTTGGTCTCTTTACAAAACTTAACATCAGAGAAATATTGTTATAACTTCTATTTCCTTCATCTAAAATGCTTAATATTTCACACATGCATTCCTGTATGGCTCTACTACCATGCTGTGCCAAATCCACGACCGTCCAACCCCCGCTGATCCCAAGGTCAAGGTCAAATACATGGTTTCTTTACAAAACTTAACATCAGAGAAATATGTTATAACTTCATCTAAAATTCTTAATATTTCATGCATGCATTCCTGTAAGGCTCTACTATCATGCTGTGACATATCCCCACTGATCCCAAAGTCAAGATCACATACTTAGTCGCTTTACAAAACTTAACATCAGAGAAATCGGTTATAACTTGTATTTCCTTGCTCGGATCTGCTTCACATTCACACTCGTGCCGCCCCCGCTAAGCCCAGAGTCAAGGTCACAAGCCGACACAGGAAAAATTTGAAACTTTTTACATATTTAGGGGTACCTGGGCCCATGCGGGGGGTATTCTGTAAGCCTCGCTTACTGACCAATCTAGTTGTTTCTAACCTTGTATGTAGCTGGCAACATTGTTCCATAAACTAGGCATGCTCTAATACATTGATTTCGCATTCGTCGGGGATATACTTTTTAAAAAAGTTGCTTGTTTTATTAAATACTAGGCGCATTTTGTCATTCACATGTATATTGCACTCACTGTTGGCTCATTTCTTTTACGTATGCTCCTGTGCCCCCGAGGGATGGGCCGCGACATTGATCTTCAATACTGGATGTTGTTAGTTCAATCCTCACCTTAAAGGTACTTGCCCACTCATGCAGTAGGCACAAGATGTTCTTTATATCAGAGACATCATCCGACACATATTCTGGCGAAATAAACATTCATTCACCATTACTCCACGTATTGATTGGCATTGTTATGCATTTTATATCAGACGTAAATTTCCTCACTGATATCAAGGGTGATAACCGTGTTAACTTAAAATGTTTACGGACATTTCTATTTATTCTCTGTATTTACTTTTTTGATGTACTTTATAATCTGTCGAGAAAATGTTATTTTTTAAGAGGACACATTTAATTAGTATAATTAATTAAAAAATAGCTTGCCTTATTTGCGTATGAAAATAGCCTGATACCACCGCGAGTCACTATCAGTAAAATAAATATTACTAATTGAATATATCTGTATAGCGTAAATTTTAGAACTGGTGGAATAGTGACACGATTATACACTTATTTAATTCCTATACAGAACAGTTTGTGCCTACTGAGTGGGCATGTACCTTTAAGCGTGAAAAATACTTAAATAATATTCTATCCCTCTGGTCCGTCGGATGAGACTATAAACTGTGTACATGTATATGGTCCCGTCTATATATGACCTTATCTGTTGCTGGGACGTTAAACCCATTCACTTTCACTTTTTACCCTACCCATGAGTTTCCATTGCCCACTGCCAAGGTCACAACGGCTTTAGCTCATTTGCTGTCAGAGACCTGCATCCCCATCTGTATATTATCTTGTTGTCGACTTGAAGTAAACCGCTAATCAACTGTTATTTGTTAAAGGGGGGTATTGCCATATTTTACAAACACACTACCAGTATCTCTACTAATGTTTGTTTCCATTTCTTAGGTCGGATATCGCATTGTGGCTGCCCGGAATGATGTTCTACGTGTGCTCCATATATTCCGCATCAAAGGCTTTGTCAAAACTTGTGAGTACCTACAATGGAGACAGCCAGCCATGTTAGTATCTTGTAACATCAGGTTTATCAACCAAGGTTTGCAAAGCATAGTAATTACCACTATTACTAAGCTTGACTAAGCTTGTTTATCCCTTATATCACTTCCATGGTGTACTGTCTATCTGACAATCCTTTGTCTTGGTGTCTCTCAGACTTTCGGAGACACCACAGTAAGGCCCACTATAATTGTATTCTCCGGACCCGTCGGGGGATACTATGGATTTGTTTGACAGCGGGCCGCGTCCGCCGCAGACACTTCTTGTCCGGAGCATAACTCGAACACCCTTTGGAATATTTTCATGAAACTTCACACTTGCATAGACCACGACACGAAGGTGTGTCGCGCACAAGAATGACAACTCTTGCATAGCTAATTTTTTAGTTATCTCCCTTTTTTGTTTCTCGCACTGATTTTGTGTCCGGAGCATAACTCCACCACCCTTTGGAATATTTTCATGAAACTTCACACATGCATAGACCACGACCCGAAGGTGTGTCCAGCACAAGAATGACAACTCTTACATAGCTAATTTTTTAGTTATCTCCCTTTTTTGTTTCGCGCACTGATTGACCATAACTCGACCACCCTTTGGAATATTTTTATGAAACTTCACACATTCAATTAGACCACAAACCGAAGGTGTGTCGTGCACAAGAATGACAACTCTTGCATAGCTAATTTTTTAGTTATCTCCCTTTTTTGTTTTCGCGCACTGATTTCCTGTCCGGAGCATAACTCGACCACCCTTTGGAATATTTTCATGAAACTTCACACATGCATAGACCACGACCCGGAGGTGTGTCGCGCACAAGAATGACAACTCTTGCGTAGCTAATTTTTGAGTTATCTCCCTTTTTTGTTTTGCGCACTCTACAAACTGGACAATAATGCATGAAGACCCGTTTTCTCGTCCGTTCTGTACACCTTTTCTCGTGTGCTCTGTACACCTTACCTGTAGAGAGAACAATAGAGACTGGGAGAACCATTCACCTGTGCATGTGCTAGCATGTGCAAATGTCCAGTCTTGACCAGTCTTGACGACTCTTGACCACAGGTAATTTATACAGGTAAATTACTACAGTGCGACCCCGTTAATACACGGAAGTCCGGCGACATACAACCTTCCGTGTTGCTTATCCGAACCGTGCTATATCCGTTCTCGCCCAAGACGCATCATAATGTCAAAAAAAAATACATGTACACTGTACACTGCGACTGCGAATGAACGACGTCGCCAATGCCTATAATATGCCATAAGTTTTCACTGTTATCTTCGCATGTAATAAATATATTGAATCCAAGAATTGTTAACGTCATGTTTTATTTATTCATCAAGTTCATGTAGAATGTAGATCTACGCAGGTCCGTGCATATCCATTATTGTAAATGCGTGTAGAAAAAAGTGTAGTAATGATGACGCAATGAGTAGTATATAAGAGTCATAATGATACAAGTTTATATGGAAGCCACACACTACGTGTGGTGGCTTCCACACGAAACTTGTAATCATTATGACTCTTATATACTACTACCGCGAGACCATATATTTATGACATGAGAAGATACACCCTATTAGAGATAAGAATCCCTATGTTATACTCAGTATATATATAACATAATGGTTCTAGTTAATTGTGCGTGGTTGAAGACAGGTAGTCACGAGAGATGTTTTTCGCACCGGTATTTACGAATATTGCAAACATCACCGTGCATGGATGCGAAGAGGTTCCGTTTCGCCTCGCCCATGTCGGCATTGTGGGGTAGGGACCAAAGCCGAGTCATTTCTATGTCCACCATGCGGTGGCACTCAGGCTACTCATCGAATGGCTAACAAGGGATTACGTGCTCGCAAGTATTATCGTTTAGTAATAATTAACAAATCGGAAAGTCAGTTAGAAAGATAGAATCGATCTAATAAGTCACGGTGTTTCTACAGCATTAAAACACTGTAAAAAACATTATCAAACTAATTTTATAAAATTGGAAAATTGAACAGAAAAAACAAGTACCAATATTATTAGAGAAAATGGATAATACAATACAATTTGAATTGCAAATTTTTAATGACTGTGTTGAAGAAGTTTACGAAGAATACGGGGGTTATAATCCTGTATATAAATTCTATAAAATGAGAACACTAGGCGATATCGAATACATGAAATACCAGCGTAATTTATTACGCTCCGATAAAAACGTTACATTTCCAATATTATACCGCAATTATGTCAACTATACAAGAGGCAAATACGAACATTAAGACAGATAATGCGTATCGGATATGAAACTAAGGCGTATTATATAAAAACTATTAAAACCCAACGATTCGTTACGAATGTACATTTTACGATATCGCTTATAAAGATATTGAAAAATTATTATTGAAAAAAAAAACTACTAATTAATTTATAGCCGAGTGTATTTTTCTTATCAAAGGTATGTAAACGGGCTATCTGAAATTATTTTTCATCAACCTCGAGCGGTCGGAGTCCGAACGCCGTTGTCATGCAGTTGTTTACCATGACAACGGCGGTCGGACTCCGAACGCCGTTGTCATGCAGTTGTTTACCATAGCGACCACATTTGTAGGGATAGAAATAAATAAATAAAAATGTTTAGCTCCAACCGCGGCGCGAACCCACGACCCTCGTCTCTATAGATTATCGCCTTAACCACACGACCACGAAGGCTGTTATGATAAACACTACCTAGTGTTGTACAATATCGATTACACGGGTTATGAACCATGCGTAAATTGATAGCCGAGTAAACAGAGACCTAGTTGTATCAATTATACAGACGGTGTGTACAGTGTAATCCTAGACTGAATTTGTTATGCGATTACGACGTAATTCTCAGTGAAAAACACATGTTGCATAGGTATGTAAATTTGTTTACTGCACCAATATAAGAAAATTAATTATTTTTTAAAAAATCACAATGGTGCTGTAACATTTCTTTCGACTTGATCTCCAATTTTTTCCCTAAATTTATCCCAATCAGTACTCTCAATCTTGGGCATGGTGGCGCGTGCCTTGATTCTTATATCATTTTTTAATTTTTCATATCTCCGCATTTCTTCCACCACGGATTCGAACTCTAAATTTGATATTTTCTTATCGGCCAACGCTTTGGACACCATAACGTCGATGCTATTTTTCTTAGACCTGGCGAGAACGGATATATTCTATCATGTTTTCTACATTTTTTCTCGAGTTTTCCACCCGACGCCCTAATTACCATACACAACAACACAGAAACGGCCGACACCAGCACATAAAATCCCCGCTACGGGAACCGTTATAATGGTGGATATAGTTGCAGCTGTCCCCGCCCCACACAACACAGAAACACTCGCCAGAGCCGTGCTAGATACTTCAGCCATGTTCACCGCGCGCCTATATTTTTTAGCGTTTCTTTTTCTATTTGTATATTCTCTAACTAAAATATCCTGCATAGCGACGATATTATTCAACCTAAAATCTGAACTTCTTTCGTTAATTGTACACAGTGTTGATGGAGTGGTATTGACAATTGGAAGCGTTGATTCGTTATATTTAAATTTTTACAAATTTATTTCAATATATTAGTATTTATAAAATAAGTTCAATTAACAACGAGACAATAGTGGAAGAACTCTCTGAGTCACCGATTTTCGTAACAAAGTTAATAACACTACTTTGGGAAAGTCTAATTCGATCATTACCGCGAACGAAACAATCGTCGAACTATCTCCAGAGATTTTTAGTGACTCCAATCCCCCGTTCTTCCCCATCTACTACAATATTTATCGCGACCGCGCCCACAGGTTTACCATTAGCATTAACCGAGCAGACCGCCATTTGGATAACTTCACCTGCAGCTGTCATAGTGTATCCCCATATTTATTACTCGCTTTGGCACCGAACGAATATTCATAGTGCCCCTCAACCAATGGGCCCCGCTTCTCGGCCCAAACTGTTATGACACGTTTTGGCGTTTTCATTGTTTTCACTATTCCGGCAAGCGCCTTGTTTGCGTTTATATGCCTCAGTACGAATCTCATAAGAGGCCTCCTCAAGAGCTTTGGTCGCGGCTATACATCATGTTTCAGTTTATCAGAAACTTCGGTTATTTTTCCATCTAGTTCGGTAAGTGCCGCTTCTCTGCTGAGAGAGTCCTCTAAGCGCAACGCATCAATAAGATCCGCCGTAATGGTCGCCTGGTGGCCTTCTAAGGCTTTATCAATACCCGACCGGGCCTCTTTTGAAATTCTGTTATTTTTCCATCTAGTTCAGCAACCGCCGCCTCTCTGATGAGAGAGTCCTCTGAGCGCAACACCTCATAAGCCTTCGCAAGGGCTATCTTGTGGTCTTCTCGGCTTTCTCAACCCCCGACCGGGCCTCTTTTTGAAATTCGGTTATTTTTCCATCTAGTTCGGTAAGTGTCGCTTCTCTGTTGATAGAGTCCTCTAAGCAAGCAACACCCTATAAGCTTCCGTAATATCCGCCTGGTGGTCTTCTCGGGCTTTCTTTCTCAATACCCGTTCGGACTCCATCAAGATCAAACCGGGTCTCTTTTTTAAATTCGGTTATTTTTTCGTATATGTCAGTAAGTGCCGCTTCTCTGTTGAGAGAGTCCTCTGAGCGTAACGCCCCATAAGCCTCCGCAATGGCCTCTTTGTGGTCTTCTCGGACCCCCTCAACCCCGACCTGGTCTCTTTCAGAAATTCGGCTATTTTACCGTCTAGTTCGGTAAGTGTCGCTTCTTTACTATGAGAGTTCTCTAAACGCAACGCATCATAAGCCTCCGCAATGGCCTCCTCAAGGTTCGACTGGTGGTTCTTCTCGGACTTGTATCTAATACCCGACCAGGGTCCTTTCTTTTCGAAATTTTGGTTATTTTTTTATTCCTCGGTTCAGTAAGTGCCGCTTCTCTGATGAGAGAGTCTTCTGAGCGCAACACCTCATAAGCCTTCGTAAGGTCCGCCTGGTGGTCTTCTCGTGCTTTCTCAATACCCGACGTGGCCTCTTTTCGAAAATCGATTATTTTCCCGTCTAATTCAGCAAGTGTAGCTTCTTTGCTGAGAGAGTCTTCTAAGCGCAACGCATCATAAACCGCCGTAATGTCAACCTGGCGGTCTTCTCGGGCTTTATCAATCCCCAACCGGGCCTCTTTTCGAAATTTGGTTATTTTTTTACCTAGTTCGTTAGTTCCGTATGCGTTTCTTCACGACTTTGTGTATTCACAGCCAGGGCATATTCTCTAAGTTGTGATAGTAGACTTTTGTGAATCTCGTCCGTGGCCCTCGATATAGTTCTATTGATCAAGGCCTTTGTTTTTTGGGTAGTTAAAAAGTCGCCCTCTGTCGGGATGAATCCCCCTTCTGTCGGTTCCAAATTCTTTGAATTTGTCACCCAATCGGAAGAACTACCTGGTCCGTATATACTCATTCTTAATTTTTTAATTATAATTTTAATATTGGGCACCTATACTCAATTGGAAATTTCGAGAACTACCGAAATCGGGTAATAGTTATTCAACTTTCTCGCTTGATCATCGAGAATAGAGACCGTAAATTCGTGGATATGTCCCGATTCCAAAACTTTCATCTCGGGGTGTGGGTAAGTCTAAGGTCACTGTCTCTCGCCATAGAAACAGTCGCTGGCGGGCACAGTTTTCAGTAATGTGCTGGGGGATCCGTCTACCATGTTGTACGATGTGTTCACCCGATCCAGGTGTACCCTGAGAGTTTTCGTGAAGGCGAAGTCCACCGGGTTATCACCGACGTACTCACCCAGGGTAAACACTCCTTTGTTTGAGGAGTATGTCTCTCTAAAACCGAGTTGAATACCCAACCCCGGGGAGACCACTACCTCACTGATGATGGTCATTGTTGCGAACCCGGTAGCATTCGATACTGTGAGGTTGATTATACCGTCAAGCTCTGAGTTGACAAAATCTTTGAGCTGTCTTATTCCCCACAGTCCGTGAGGCAGCTTTACACCTAATTGTTGTCCATCCTTCACATAGTAAAACCCTTCGCTCTTCCCCACATTCTGCCATCCAACCGTGAAGGTGATTGATCTAAGGCCTACCCGGCGTTGTCCGCAGCAGTTGTCTATTAATTTTTGAAGTTCACAACTCCCTTTTTGAACATTAGTGATAGTAGCAAACATAATAATATCTTTCAATGGATACAAAAGCATTTAGCTTTAACTCTAATGCAAAGTACGCGGTCGGTGGTAAATACACGCAAAAAGACGTTGTTAACCTTGTACACCCAACCGTAACGGTTAGACCGGACAGTGGCTTTGCGACCAATTTCCCTAACACGTTTGAGAAATATAGGCTGCCCAAGATTACTACGATGGAGTCGGTAAACGGGTGGAAAGCCACACCGATGCAGTTTTGGCAGAACCAGCTAAATTTTGCTGTATTGTGCGCAACATCCGGGTGTGGAGTTTCACATAAAGACCATCTGACATCCAAGAATGTCATGCTCCGAAGTGTCTACAACTTTCACACTATTATACTATTAGGAGGATTCTCAAAGAACTAGGTATTTCTCTACCTCAAGACGACGCCTGGGATCCCATTTCCAGCGCATACGACCGTATGGCGTTTGAAAGATTGTGTAACGAATTTAACGTTTCAAAAGACGCGGACTGGAGGCAGAAAGCATTTCCTACCACCACGGCCTCGGGGACGTTCTCATTCGGGGCCAGTCCGGGAATTGGACGCAGACTGATTTTAGACACGATTACTCCGGTGACCACATCATCAGTCGGAACGCCGGGAATTTTGACCCCGCGACTATGACTTTCGGGCCAGAAGTGTCTGGAGGTCGGCACTGTGGCGTGTTTTCTTGTAAAATGTTACCTGCGAAACTGGCTCACGTAGATTACATACAGCAGGCTGCTGAGGTTCAGAACGCGTGGACCACATTTATGTTAGATAAGGGTCTAGGGTTCACGCAGGCCGGGGTTACTCGCGTCAACGAATCTATTCGCACGTACGTCTGGGCCATCCTCGGTGCACAGAAGCAAACTCGCAGTTCTATACTGGGTACAGGAACAGCGTTTGATGCACAAAAACAATTCTTGGCACTTGTAGAGGACGCCATCTCAGCTAAGGTGGACCTGGAGAAGGCGATCCAGAATTATCAAGACGTTTTGCAGACTGCCAGCACCCCAGTGGACTATGTATTTGGAATAGGTCTTTATATGGCGCCGAGCAATATGATACTACGAGACGACCCGGTTGATGGTTACAATAATCAGATCGTAATCGCCACCGCCAATCAAAAAATCGGTCACAACGGTAACGTGAACACGGATATCATCAAGCGCACCCCCAAAATGATCGGGCGCGGAGTTGTAAATTCAAATAAATTTGAAATTTAAAAAGATTTCATAAAACCCCCAAAACACAAAATGGATACACCTCCCTCAACACAATCGAACCCAGTACCCCAATTCGTAAATTGGATGCACCATCGAGTTCCATCAACAATGTTGAAACACCAATCATCAACAATGTTGAAATTGGAAGCACAACACACGAGGAGGAGAAATTAGCGCTCGTCGTCGCCCTCGTGGCGATCGGACTATTTACGCTTTGGTTTTAGGAACTCTCTGGCGAAGAATAGTAGGAGACCGGCGATGGCCACGATTAAAGCCCAGGTATTCTCGGCGAGCCATCCGACCGTTTTTGATAATATAGATAACAAGAAGGAGAGGAGACCTCCTATCAAACCAGGCAGCGCGGCAGCCAACTTTCCTGC
Organism: Conchocele bisecta; assembly: GCA_029237695.1. NCBI lineage: Eukaryota > Metazoa > Mollusca > Bivalvia > Lucinida > Thyasiridae > Conchocele > Conchocele bisecta. Next base: position 160,503,601 of record CM055266.1, read on the forward strand.
TAATTTAGCCAGGAGACTGGCGAGGGCTTTTAGTTGTTTTTTTATCCACTCCTTGGCTCCGCCGGAAGGCGCGGGTGCCGGTGCTGGTGCTGGTGCGGGTGCGGGTGCTGGTGCGGCACCAGCATTGACAGCTACAAATAGAGACGATATAGATAGAATTAGGGTCGATATAATCATGCTGAAAGCTGCGACGATGGTTAATATCGTGACGCCCTTCTCTCTGAACAGAGTGCGAAGACGCTCACCGAGTGTCGTGTCCTCGTGCAGAACCCTCGAGATTGTTTCGCGGCTCCGACTTAATTGGTTGGAAAGCGTCTCACGGTTAGTCGAAGCAGCCTCCAAGCGAGCTTCTCTTTCGTCCCGCAACGACCGCAGGAGTTTGTTGATCCGCTCGGTAGATTCTCTATCGTCACGGATTTCCCCAAGTTTTCTTTCTTCTAGCGCGATATGTTTGCCAGCGCCGTGAGTTTGGAGAGGTTATTGACCAGTTCGCCCCGAGTTGTTTGCAGAGCCTTATCGAGTCCCCGGAGTTCGCGAAGAGGTAATGGTGGGTCATATTTCGTGCCGTTCATTTCGTTGACCGTGGTTTTCCACTGTGTTAATAGCGTCGGTGGCTATACGAGGGACATCGCTGAGCTCGCTCATTTCTATAGCGGCGGCCGTCTTCGCCAGCGTTTCGTCGGTAGACTGTAGGGTTTTTACCATTTGTTGAGGCAGCTGCGACCGATCATCGATCACTCCGAGAGCTCGAGCGAGGGAGGTACTCCATATCGGTTCACGGAAGAGGGGCTGAGGAACTGGGTCGGGGTCGTTCGTTCTTGTACGTCAGTAACTTCCAGCTATTACCCCATTTAACCCACAAGTCTCCTCTTTTAGTGCTGCGGAACTCCAACATGGCCTTGATGCCGTTTTTAGACACCTCACTCTCCCACCGTTTCACCCGAGAATTCGTTTCCTCGAGAGGCGCCAGCTCATCCTTGGAGATCCCCGCAGGAATCTCGGCACCGCCCGCCCACGCCGGAGTTGCGGGTGGGGTCCTCCCACATAGGGACACCAGCAGATGAAGTTCCCGGTGCGTCTGGACCAAACAAAGATGCACGTGGATTAACCAAAGGCGTATTTCGTGGTGCGCCTGGATCAAACAAAAGTGGAATTGGGGGTGCTGGTGTCTCTATGAAGGTCGTTTCGTCATAGTCATCGATGTCATCATCATCGCGGAAATCGTCTCTGCCGATTTCATCCATGTTAATATCGTAATCATCCATCTTTATAACTTTCTTAAAATTAATTATGTATTAAAGACAAAACCATAAGGGTTTAATATAGTTTCACTAAATTATGTCTTCCGAGTCAATACGGTCGCAAACTCAATCCATACCGCAGACTGCGTGAGCCCCTCGGGGCAAAAGGCGTGAGACAGAGTGTCGTTATTACGAACAACCCATCGACGATCGACCAGAACCAGCAGCTCTTGGTCCGCTTCCCCAACCTCGGAGCTAACGACGTCATTGTGCCGGGTACTGTTCGCCTCGCTTTCACTATTTCGCTGACGTTGACGGACGCGGACCGAACCGTCGTTCAGAACCTTGGTCGCGCCATCGTCAAGAAGACCATGATAAAGATTTCTGGTAATGAGGTGATGTCGATCGACGACAGCGACGTCTACCATTGTTATCAGGACCTATGGAAGACGGCGCAAGAGCGCGAAAACGCTGTCTATCAGGGTATTGACACCAGCAAAAATAAGAACGTAACCAAACTTAGAATCGGGGCTGGTAACAAGGTAGATAACAACGCGAGTGACAATGCGGTCGCGGGCGCTTACGGCAACCGCTTCTACATCCCGCTCGACTTTGAGTTGCTGGAGAGTCACATGCCCTCTATCAGAGCGCTTTGGCTGACCGCCTCGAATACGAACTAACGTTCAACGACTACGGCCGAGTTATCATAGCCAGCGACATGTTATCGACGTATACGATCGATAATGTTTTCGCTGGAGTACGACATGGTCACGATGCCCGAACTCGCGCGATTGATCAGAACCCAGTACGCCGGGCGCGTTGCCATACTTTACGACCGAGTTCTTCGCCATCGTAAGATGACGAAAGACAAAGGCGACACATTGTGGAATATTAACGTCAACGTACCCCGCCCTCTCGATGAAAGGTATACTGATGCTGTTCGAGGAGGCTCGGGTAGCGCTCGGTGTTAGAAAAAACCGACAGATTCATAACCCCAAAATCACGAAGGTAGAGGTGACGATCGAGGGAGTTTCCCAATCAACTCTACAGCGCGGGTCTTCGCGCGCACCAGCAGTGGGACGAAGTAAGAAAGCAGTTTGCTGCCGGCTCTAAGCGCTCTCCGGAGGTTGCAGCGGTTGCCAAAGACCTGCATCTCTCGGCCGTCCCTCCCTCGCGGAGTTCCTGAATACCAAATACGCGTTATGGCTAGACATGCGAGCCAGCGACGACGACCAAATACACGGCAGCGGACGCCAAGTTGAGAACGCTAGCGAGGGTGTGACGATCCAGATAACCAAAGAGGCGGACGGAGCCGGGCCATTGAACGTGTACTTATATATAATTACAGACGCACAACTCAACATCGAAGATGGCCGATACATCTCAGCACTCTATTGATTTAATAAAAAAATCATCTAACGATTTATTAATTAATAAATTTGATAATTCTAAAGAATTAATTAAGAAAATTAGCAATCATTCTAACGATTTATTAATTAATAAATTTGATAATTCTAAAGAATTATTAAGAAAAATTAGCAATCAATACCAATTCACGATTGGAGATGCCCACTCTGCCATAATATGTGGGCAGACAGGATGTGGAAAAACGTTTTTCATCCTCGACTTGCTCGAGGAGTCCTACCGCGATGCCTTTCGTCACATTGTGATCCTGTGTCCCACTGTGCGGCACAACGATACTTATCAGCGGCGAACGTGGATATGGACCGACCCTGAGGTATACGTTATTGACCCCGGTGATAGGCTTCACCATTGGTTGCGTGGTTTATACCAAAGATTCCAGGGTGAGCCCACCCTATACGTGATTGACGATTGCTCGGCCAAGGCGGCGATGACCAAAAAGAAGGACATGCTCTCCGAGCTCGCATTTTCTGGCCGCCATGCTAGGCAAAGCGTATGGATATCCACTCAAAAGTCAACGTCGTCCTCAAGGATCTGCGCGAGCAAACGAAATGGGTCGCCCTCTTTCACTGCAAGGACCGAGACTCATTCGATGACTGTCTTCGAGAGAATGACGTTATCCCAACGCGCGAGGAGCGCCTGGTAGGTTCGACAGATGCTTTCGGAAACTAAGCACGCCAAGCTTTTGCTAAAGACTGATCAACCAACTGCTTACGAAGTTATCAATTAATTTTATAATTAATTAGCAATTACTGAACAAATGCTGAACAATGCTGAACAACTGCTTAGCAATTGCTGAACAATGCTGAAACAATGCTGAACAAATGCTTAACAAATGTTGAACAAATGCTGAACAATGGTTAACAATGTTAACAATTTGGTGCTCCGCTGCGAGCTTTGTTGTGAGCATAATGGTGATCATAAGTATCGGGTGGTGCGCTTTGCAATATGTTAAAGTGATGAGACTTGTTAGAATAGTTAAATTAATTTTAAGAAAAATGAACTGCGACGAACTTCTCGATCAGCTAATAGAAGAAACCTCAACTCCGACTGCCAACATAGATAATGATCCGACAGAGCAAATCGAATCAACTCCAACGGCGGTTGGTATTGGGTTGAGTGCAACGACTCCGAATGAAAATGAAAATGCGGCGCGACGAGAGCGGCTAGCTGCGCTGGTTGCTGGGGGACAATCGGAGCATTATCTCGGTAGGCGTCTCTCAGTTTTTTCAGGTGGATAAGATGTCAGATGCGGAGATCGATAAAATGTATGCGCGATACGAATCTAGGTTAGGTGCGGAGATGACAAAAACTCTCGGATCGGCGGCTATTCATTTGTACGCAACCGCCGTTAGTATACTTCTCCCTATACCAAACACCGCGGGATTGATTGACGATCTTAGAGACTGACCCTTTTATAGGTCACACTCTTAGAACAGCCTGCTGCTCAATTTATCACAAGTTTGGAATGTACTTAGCTCCGCTGACAACCGCGTTGACCACGGGTAAACACTGTCAATTTGGACATATATGCCCACGAACTATAAGCCCTGAAAATGATGACACAAGACACACCCGCGAGAGTGACGGAGTTGAACCCGATTGCTCCAACCCAATCGAACCCGAGTGTTACTCCGCCACTGGATGACATACCGCATATAAAAAATCCCAAAAGACAGGCAGCTGGGCGGCGGCGGCTGCCACCCGAAAAGTTAAACAAGATAAAATACTCGCCGAGCTTCGAGAGGCTAAACTCCAATCGAGATTGGGGTTGCAATCGGGGACGGAGACAGCAAAACATCTGAAGACAGAGTTGAGTACAACCCCAATTCACGAATTGGAAGCACACCCAAATTCTTTGAATTTGTCACCCAAATTCGTGAATTGGAGTTGGGTTGTTGGTGGTGGTCTGGCAGTTGTTGTGCCCTGTGCGTGTGGAAATACCCCATATTATCGAAAAAACAACCAGCCAGTGTTCAGAAGAAAGTTACGAAACACCATCGCGATTGGATGCGCCCCATTTAAACATTGATCGCGACCCCTTTTATATGCAATAATGGCTGAACAAGACGGTAAAATGTTAGTGAATGCGCTTTATCACGCCGTGGTGATATCAGGTTTCAGTATCGGGTATGCTCGACTATCAAAGATGGCCCTAGGAGGATCCGCTCCCAAATTGGACTTTACTGTGAGAGACGTAGGGCTCGCGACCTTAGATGTAGTGGCCGCAGTTTGGACCCGAGATTATCTAGTTAAAGCTGGAATTCTACCAGTTAATATATGGAAATAAATGGCTTCAATCGCAATGATGATAGGTGGTGCGCTTGTAAACGCATTTGCGTTCACCGGCAGCAACTTTCTATTCTCTAAACTACAAAACTCGAATGCGGATGAGGAGAGTACGCGTCACGATTTAGCTGTAGAACAATTCAATAGCGCAAAGGAAGCGTGGTCGGAAAAACGAACCGCCCATCTTGACTGGGTCAATGAAGAGCTTCGCCGCGAAAATCACGCCGCACAAACTTTTCAGAACGTTGAAGAAGCTAACAGCGAGTACGCGCTGGCATATCCGCAGAAAAGTCTCGCGCCGCTGGATCGCGAGCCCCAACTTTCAGATTTCTATGTACCGTCAGAGGCCCAAAAAGACCGCGAGATCGCGTTCATCGTCGAGGGAATGGGTGTGGTGGGTCTCGTCGGCTACTATATTCAATCGAGATTTTAAATTAATTATTTTAAATTAATTATAAATATATATATATATATATAGAACGATGTCAGTTGACGAACTTTATTTTGCTATGATTGATGTAGGCTACACTGCCCTTAAACACCGCATAGCTGGTGCAAAGGGTATGATTCGTCTGGCCCGAGATTCTATCGAGACGTGGCGGGAGGACGAAAAAGCGGCCACCCTTTTCGCAAAGCGGATGTTATATTCCTCCACCAATCCTGGGGGATTAGATTTTCCCAATTTCCTTCAGAACTTAACCCCCAATCGCGATTGTACTTCCAACAAAGGTTTATTATTATCGACGCAGTTACCGGACGCTCTGGCGAGGGCATGTTGGAGATTGTCAGATATATTAGAATACATCGCATACGATGAACACGCGCAAACTTAATACCAAACTATCGGTTCGCCTAACGCGCAAGCTAGCGAACACGTACTATAGCCCCCGCGGCTACTGGAAGGGACTCGCTGCCATCAAGAACCTCGCGGCGCGACCAAAGTTTCAGAAAACGCTGTCAAGGAATGGCTCAAGAAGCAGGCCATCTGGCAGATCTATTTACCCGCGCCTCACAATATTCCGCGCCCGAAATTCGACGTGCCGGTACCGAACCAAGTTCACCAAGCGGTCTCCTGTTTCTCCCTCACGATCGCGTCGGTCGTAAGACGTACAAGTACGCGCTGACAGTCGTTGACGTAGCGAGTCGTTATAAGGGGGCTGAGCCGTTGGCCACTAAAGAGTCTAAGGAGGTGGCCGAGGCTCTCGAATATATAAGAGGAGTCCTCTCAAATGGCCGAATCTTCTCCAGGTCGATCCCGGCCGCGAGTTCATGGGCGCGGTCTCTCATCTATTGTCTAAGCACGAAGTTTCTATCAGACGCGGCCGCGTCAACATCCACCGGGACCAGGGGATCGTGGAACGCTTCAATCGAACCTGGCTGAGAGACTGTTCGGACACCAATACGCTAAAGAACTTGTAGACCCTCATTCGCGATCGACCGAGTGGGTGGCCAGACTGCCCGCCGTGGTCTCCGCACTGAACGGAGAGGTGACCAGATTGATAGGTAAGAAGCCCGTAGATGCCATCAAGTTTAAAAGGGTGACGAGCGAGCCCTCTGCCGTCTCGCGCGGGCGACCCGTTGGTTTAGAGGAGCAACGGCTTCCATCAGATATGATGCCGGTACCTCTATCAACCAGGAGAGCTCGAAGGTGGCAGCCGCCGCGCGACTGATCCCGTGTGGTCTCTGAATGTATATCATCTAGATCGATCTATTACCAAGCCCGATGAGCCCGTGCTCTACTATTTGGATGATGGGCCATCTAGAGGGTTTGTTCGCGAAGAACTTCTCGCGGTGCCTTCTGACACCCAGCTACCCCGGATCGTCAGAGTCTTTAGTATTCTCTCTCAGAGTTCTTTTTTTTACCTATCCTATAGGCTCGGTGTGTAACCCGTCTTCCATCACTCTCCTCTTGTCGTAGTACGCCGAGAGTCCTAATTTTTGTTGACAGTTCGTCTTCATCACCCCATTAATCATTCGGAATCCCCTGTTCTCCGCCATATCCCTACCCCCTTCGAGAGCACTCTTATACCTCCCCCAAGTCAGATCGTTAGATCTCTTCGACATCCCCTTGGCCGAGTGCTTAAATTTTCCATCACCGCTCACGTAGTAACACTTGCTACACAGAGCGATGGCTCTATCCCCTTCGAATTCCAGCTTGAACAGTCCCGGAGTTCTGTTGCTCCACACGTCCCACGCCAACCACTCGGTCTTCTCCTTATTAAACTTTCTCTTCATATTCTTTCTCACCACCGCCGCCAGCGTCTTCTCCGACAGCGCGAAGTACATGCTGTCAGTGTCCATCTGTATCAGTTCGAAATCTCCGCGATCCACGTACTTGTCCAAGAAATCGTAGTAGAACTCCAGCATCCGGAGCTTGGCCAACTGGTAGACGCTATGCCACACTGAAACGGTCTGTTGATCACCACTCGAGTCTTCCTGCTCGATATCTCGTAAGCCTCCCCAATCTCCTCCAGGTCTTCGAACCACGCCGACCTCAGTGCCCGATCGACAGTCTTCTCATCCTTCGTATATGTGGTGTTCAGGTGTCTCTCTTGTGCCTCTATCAGCTTGCCAACAACACGCGTTGCCAACCAGTTTGAATATATCCGCCAACACCGCCTTGCTCTTGTCGACGTCCCCCGTCCGTCTAGCAGCGGTGACCTCTTTAGCGAACCATTGAAACGGTTTGCCGGGCGTGTAGTCTATAACCCTATGCACCGCCTTGACAATCAGACCGTGCTCCAGATACCACTTTAGCAGCGGGGAGTATATGATCATCTTCTTGGCGGACATTGCCCCCACGAGCTTTCTCTGTCCTTCGACTCTTTTCCTACCGGTCCCGGCCAGGTAGTCCTTCATGTGCTGCGGAACCTCGTTCTCATCGACTTCTCGATTAACGAACAGCGGTGACATTTCCGAGAACTTGTCTCTCAACGTTTCAGGGAGGGACTCTATATCCAACTCCGCAAATCCGAACCACTTTTCACTCCTGACCTCCCTCACGAAACGGTCTATATACGACTGTCTTTCCGGGTCGTCACACGTCCATATCTGCTCCTCACCACACGGCGTGTCCTTCGACCAGAGTAGATAGGTATAGAGCATGGCATCGTACCCCAGCACCGCCTTGCACATCTTCTCCTCCCGACTCCCCACCTGACCCCTGATCGTCGACCTTCCAGCCTCGGCGTATCTGGAGAATACTATGGACGGACCACCGACCAATCCCTGCTTCATCATCTCGTAAGTTTCAGACTTCGGTGACCACAGCTCGGCGTGTCCGCCTTCCCATCGATCGACCCGCGGAGTAGGTACTGAAGGGAAACACCGGGCAGAGACACAGCATCCTTGAGTATATCCACGCCTCTTCCCTTGTGGAACTCCGTCATTTTAGTCAGAGCCTCTAGGAACGGTCCTACATCCAAGTCGTTGTAGTGTGCAACCATTATTCCTTGAACGTCTTCATCCCCTTTTCTCGGAATACCTTCTTACACTCTTTCCACTCGGACAACGACAGTAGGAACTCACCCTTCAACTTCGAGTACCACTCGGGATAGTCTGGCAGCCCCGGATGGTCGAGCTTGTCCCGCGCTATCGAACCACTCGTATGGAAAGTGAGACTTTACCGTTTTAACAGTCGTACGCCTTAACCCACGGTCGTACGTGGTACCGGGTCCCAGATACTGGATGATGTCGAGAAATTTAAACTCCGGGGTAAACAGAAACATCGTCGTGCTGGCTCTCTTTCCGACCATCACCTTATTCACGGTGGCCGCCAACTTCTCTACAAAGTACTGCTTGATGAGGTTCAGGTCGTACCTGCTACAGTTGAACCCCACCACCGGGACTTGGTCAATCCATGAGATAATCTTTGCTTGCTGAGACTTTGATAACATATCTATGTCGGCCGGCAGATACTTCTTCCTAACCCCCTCCCTGATTGCCTTGCCTCTCATCTGCAGCTCGGTCACGAACTTCTCGAACTAGCGTGTCGGGATCTCGTTCGCATAGGTGTGTGATCCCTTCATGCATCGTATCCCCCAACGACACCGATATAGGAACGTGCTCGACCTCGAAGGTCAGGTCTTTGGTGGATCGCGTGCTTTTTGACTTGTCGAGATACGCCTCGAAGTCGTAGACTATCTGGTGGGGTACAGAGTCGTCTCCTCCTCGCGTGGCAATTGTGGATAGTAGGTATTAATTTTATCAAAATTATCATTCAACCACTCGCACTCCCACATCACCACCAGCTCGTAACCCGCCTTCCTTATCTTGGCGTCTTGAATTTTCGTCCTCTTGTACAGCGATCTCGCATTACCTCTCATGCAATGCCTCGGACACCCGTGCCAGTAGCATCCGTGAAACTGAAACACGGTCTCGGTCTCGTGACAGTAACCGTCGACCGATCACCGGCCACCACCTCTCACCACCGTGACCGCAGTTGGCGTGATGTATGTGCTTTCCCACCCTCTCCTCTTCTCTGCTCAACCATTGAATCGACCTCACAACTCGCTGACCCTTAGGATAGAACGCCTTCTCGTAGGCCGACTGTGGTCTCTCTACCCTCTTACCTGGACATGTCACCACGGTCTTCCCACCCATGCAGGTGGTCGCGTGCCTGTGCATGTTATACGACTTTGTGAACCGTTGTTGACATCCGTGCACCCGTACTCGTTCGTCATCTTGCGGAGATTCGTTATGAGGAACGAGTGACCTCCAAACATTCCTATCGTCATTGTCTTCCCCCCAACCACGTCGTAATTTGCCGGAACCTTCATGAGGTACCACACTCCATCGGCGGTGGGCTCGTACACGCGAATGCCCATCTTGAAATGCTCTTCGACCTTCTTAATATCGTCCAGGGGGATTCCCTTACTACTCGGTCCGTTATCGTGCCCGAGGTATTCGCGAGCCAGAGCTCGTGCCTTCCTACAACACCCGTCGGGTCTCCCTCCACGTTGGATGGCTATGCACCTAAACAGACACAAGTAGTCGTCGTACGTGTCGACGGAATACATTCCCTTTTTCTGTCTTAACCAGTCTGGGAGTTTTCCCGCTCCCATGAGAAGTTGTTGCGCGTCGATGATCATCTTCACCTCGACCGATATCCAACGAACGAAGGTCCATTTTGTGTTTGGTCTATCGACTTTGTCGATGTCCATTCGACCTTTCTCTCTATCGGATATCCAACTCTCGGCTTTGGCGATCTCGTTTATCCACGGACTGCCCTTTGATTGTTTGTGATAGATCATAGTAGCGTCGGTCTCTGTGTGCCTAATACGATACGAGCACGAATACCTCAGGTAACATGCCGTGGTCATCTCTGGGCGAATTTTATTCATTATACGATTAGCGATCTCCCCGTCTACCCCCCTCTCAAAGTCCATACTATCTTCCTCCTACCCCTATCAATAGTTTCCCTAACTTCGGCTTCTTCGGCGAGAATCCTGGGACCCTCCTCCACCAAAGCTCTGGCGATATCTCTCCTCTTCTTGGGAGGCTCCCCCCACCAACCCTTGATAAATCTTATTGTAGTACGCCTTGTATAGGGGTTTTCTACGTGCGCTGGGATCTTCTTTTACACGCTGCGCGTAAGCGGTGGCGCGCAGACTGGCCGTCGTCTCGTTCTCCAATTTCTCGGAGCGTTTTTCGGGTCGGCGGGCAGTCGTCCGGTCGAAACCGCACGCCGCAGCCTCTCCTCGTAGACGACGGCTCGCGCGTCACTTATCCTATCTGCTATATCTTTCTTGAGTCTCAAACCTCTTAGGGAAATTCCCCAACTCTTAGCTTGCTCTCTCATTTGCTTTATGGTAGGCATTATACTGAGTATAACCAATAGATTTTTTATCTTCAATAGGGTGTAAGTTTATATTTATCGTAATAAATATATGACAGATTGTTGTAATATACTGAGTATAACTTATGGATAACTTGTCTTTAATAGGGTGTCAGTATATATTTGTGACAGATTGCTGTAAAATACTGAGTATAACTTATGGATTTCTTATCTTCAATAGGGTGTCAGTTGTTATTTTATTCGTAATAAAAGTATGACAGATTGTTGTATATATACTGAGTATAACATAGGGATTTCTTATCTCTAATACGGTAGTAGTATAATAAGAGTCATAATGATTACAAGTTTCGTGTGGAAGCCACCACACGTAGTGTGTGGCTTCCATATAAACTTGTATCATTATGACTCTTATATACTACTCAATGACCCAATGACCGATATCCTGTTCCATCAGCTGCAACATCACGGACAAGCTCGTGCGTTGCAATCTGTGTTTACTCATATGGTGAGCACAGGTGGAAGACTCGGGACCTATGACACCAAAATAAATGCCTATTAAAAAAATCCCATTATCCCACCTACCTGGTATCGTACTGTACATGACGTTAATAATAGAACGAGATCAAGTGGGTGGGGTAATGGATATTTTTGTAATGGTCATTTTCTTTGTGTCACACGTCCGACTATTCCACCTGTGGGTTTGAGTACAGACCTGTATAGACATGTTTTGCCCGACGTGTTATAATATTGCGCCAGTTCATGAGGTAATCAGGCTTATCACGTGAGATTTTCGACGAAGATGAATCTGATAATAGTGTACATTTTCTGTAAACGATATCGAATGTTGACGAATATTAAATTAGTAATTATTACGCATTTGCTCTGAAAATGTTATCAACTTTCCGATATATTTGCAGAAAAAAAAGTCAAATCATTCTCGGCGAAAATCTGTTATATAATAAAGTTGATTATCTCGTGCACTGGCTCAATTATGACATAGCGAAACAAGGCCAGTTGTCACGTACACATTTGTGTACATGCGCCGGGGGCGTGGGCAGTGCTGTAACAATTTAGTTAATCTGGGTCGAGTTAATCTGCGCGACTGATACGCGATCTCCGATTGGTCAGCCTTTACACCTAATTAATATTCCACCAATGGTGAGCGCAAACGCATGCCGGAAAAATGAAATCGAGCACATAACAATTAGCACTGCTTTGTTACTGGTCTTACTGATCTTATTCCCAGTTTGCTCGGATTAATTTACGAAATGTGCAAACGTGATCAGCTGCACATTCTCATCGGTGAGATAAAAGGAGGCTATCCGTCCATAAAAAAAAAAAAATCGTCCATTTTGAGTCTAATTTGGGAAAGAATCGCAAATTTAACACGATTTCTGACAATAGTCGTGTTACAAATTTAACACGATTTTGATATGCAAATAGGAAAAAAATTCGGGAGCCAAGGCACAACCGTGTACTAACCGAAATCGTGTTATAGTGAAGCGTGTACTAACGGGGTCGCACTGTACATTGGATATTACATTTCCGTAAACTGTGTTGAAAATATTGTGGCATTATGTGGACCTGTGCAGATATATGTAGATAAATATAGGACTATTAAAAAAAATTTCTGGGCTCCAGTAGCAAGCATTATTATTTTTAATTTTTAAACTTTTTTTTCTATTTTTTTTTTTAAATTTTTTTTCAAATTCTTTTTCAATTTTTGTCTAGTAGCATAAGGTCGTAAGTGCTATATACAGACTATTCACCTGTGCATCTGCTAGCATGTGCAACTGACCACTTAAAGGTAATTTATACAGGTAAATGATTATATTACATTTCCGTAAACTGTTTTGAAAATATTGTGGCAATATGTGGACCTGTGCATATATGATATGTAGATAAATATAGGACTATTAAAAAACATTCTGTGCTCCAGTAGGAGCATTATTTTTTTTTAATTTAATTTTTTTTTTCCATTTTTTTTTTTACATTCTTTTTCAATTTTTGAACTGACCACTAACTTATTACAGGTAATTTATACAGGTACATTATTACATTTCCGTAAACTGTTTTGAAAATATTGTGGCAGTATGTGGACCTGTGCAGATATATGTAGATAAATATAGGACTATTAACCAAAATTCTGGGCTCCAGTAGCGACCTTTTTTTTGTTTAATTTTTAGCCAGGTTTTTTGAAAAAAAATCCAGGCTATTGGATTGGCGAAAGCCGGGC
>CM055266.1:160517085-160672836 GCA_029237695.1 Conchocele bisecta
TAGGCTATCGTACTAATTAGTTGAAACAGACTTCATAGTGACTTTGGTTTCTACACCCATGTGTTCGATACCAATGAATTTATGTATCATAGTGTTTTGCCCATAATGTCATTGGATGACGGTTAATCCTCACCATAGAATATGGTAGATGGTCAAATAGTTTTAAAATAACCACAAGTTTACTGCTACGATGTTCTTTATGTAACGAGGTATGGCATCACAGATTGAGAGCCATATATATACATTCCTATTACGACCATTATGGTCGCCCTAAACTTACTATGAAAAATATAGTCCGGGCAACTTTATCGCCCAATCACATGGGCGCGATTAACTTTTCATTGTGAAAATGTAGCATTAACAGTAGTAATGGGTGCCACTATGGTACGGTTTTTTAACATGTGTTTTTTCCATAGACAATTTTACCCTTGCACCGGTTGTCTATGTAAAAAGCACATGTTAAAAAAACTAAAAAAACCGTACCATAGGTGGCACCCCTTATTACTCCCATTATCAGGGGTGGTTGGAAAGTTCTTGTATTACGCTATAGTGGTTAAAAACCGTACCATAGTGGCACCCCTGAAACATTTTGATGGAGATTCGTGAATTTTATCAGGGGTGGAAACTTCTTGTATTACGCTATAGTGGTCAAGAAACCGTACCATAGTGGCATATATAAAAAATCGTACCATAGTGGCATACCACTAAAAATCGTACCATAGGTGGCACCCCTTATTACTCCCATTATCAGGGGGTAGAAACTTATTGTATTACTCTATAGTGGTATAAAACCGTACCATAGTGGCACCCCTGAACCATTTTGTTGATTCGTGACTTTATCCGGGTGGAAACTTCTTGTATCACGCTATAGTACCACCCTGAACATTTAGGGGTGTACTGTTTTCCTCCATATAATTTTCAAATATTTTTGACAACTCCAATATTATCAAATACATATGAAAATGTCCTAGAAATAATTTTCATCCACTCCTGACAACTCTAATATTGACATAAGTTGATGAAAATAAATATTGATTGTAAATCAATATATTGGTATTTTTCGATTTTTTAAAATGGGGGATGGGGGAAAATTGAATACGAGATATGTAAAGTTTTAATAATATTTTATTGAACAATAACATATTTACAACATGCAATTATAGACCAGATATGATATTCATATTTGATCTTTACAAAAGTACATGCAATATTATGTTAACATATTTGTAACATGAAGTAAGTTTGGAAAATGCAAAGACATGGCATGATGATATTGTTGTGGTTTACAACATTGACACCCTACAGATGTTGAACTTTGTTGAGGTCCTTCGTAGAGTGTTCCAAAGTGATGTTTGAACCAGATCGTTATAGTCCTATCATTCTTGAAGTAATCTGATGAACTGAATGTTTGTTGAATACAGAGACGCAGAGTATTTCCTCTTGCAATCGCAACCAACACAAACACACAGTATTTTCCACATGCTGTACGAATACACTTTGTAGTCTCTGTTTGTTAAATGTCCATTTCGTAGAAGGGTTGTTTGTCAAGAAAGACAATATTTCTTCATGTAGTGTGGTAATCCATAGGAGTCAAAGTAGATTGCTTCATTCTTCTGGTCGAATACAATGGCTATTCAATGTTTTCCAGGTTGATCAGAATTATCCGTGTTGACTATGTACGCTTGGACGTCTAATGGTCTGTGATTTGGTAGCTTTGTCTTTTGGGCATACTATTCCGTTTAATCTCTTCAGCCATATTTCTCGATCCAGTATGTTTTGTAATTCGATGGTTTCCATCTTTGGATGTTGATTTCACCAATACGTTACTTTTAGGATTTGTTTTGTTCATAATTGTCCAATATTAATAGTCGGTGATCACTTCACGAAGACTATTTATTTCAATCTGGTTATCAAACTCTGAGAACACTATGACATTGATGACTTTTTCAAGTGCCTTGGCAAACTGAAGTTCAAGTCGTAGATTTCCAGTTCTTATAGGGTGTAGGTGTCCCTCTTCGCTACCTTGGTCAGGTGTCAAGTCATATCCCCACAAACAATATCCATTTACATATTCATCTCTAGTAATATCAAATGATTTGTTTTGACATAGTGATGACACAGCTTGATACAAATACATGTATGATTTAAGATATAATTTATGTTCAAAATCCGGCTCAAATGGACGGTTGAAAATACCATGACCATTACAATTTACATCAATTTTTGATAGATTAAAATGATGAAAATTGAATGGATTTTTTTGCGTATTCCCCATTGAAACTAGCATTATCAACCATACCAATGAATATCCGTTTTGGTAATTGCCCCTGAAAAAGATGATCTTCTAATTTTGAGCGCATTCCAGTTGCAATTGTGAATGTTTTGACTTCTACTCTACGTATAGGAATTTTCATATTCTTTTGAGCTATGAGTCTGTTCATGTCATTGGACACAGCATGTAATAGCTCAACAGTTCTTACATTGAAACTAACATTTTCAAAATCTATTTTTACATCTGGTGCGCCAGTGCCTCCTATTAAAACAAAACTTTGACGATGCTCTATTGAGCCTTATTCTAATTTCAATTCCATTGGGTAAATATTTTTCTTGTAAAAATAAATCCAAATGCAATCGTGCTTGAAGTTCGATTACTTTACTCCCCGAAATAAATGAATTCCTCTTATTAAGACCTAAATTTTCACCTGCAATGTCAACAATCTCATATTTACGGCGGTATCTTTCATCCACATTTCACTAGCAGCTAATTGTGTTGATTTACATTCAGCGTTATATGACAAAAGATTTTCTAAATATGCCCGAAAAGGATATGTATCAGAATTATTTGTTATCAGTTTATTGTTTAGATATAAATCAATGTTACTGAAGATACTATGAAAGAAATTGTTAACTGGCGTAATATTATCATCTGCGTCTAACACAGTATTATCTGTTTTTAAAATTTTCAATTTCAAATACATGTAAGATTGAGATAAATCTGTCCATTTATCTGTTTGTGGTGGAATTACAAATTCTATTGGAGCATTATTGTTGAGAGAGGAAATCGGAAAATGTTCAATCCACTGACTTTCGTGCATAGCAGTCATGGTTGGAGGTACTGATTGAACATCCAACTCAGTCTTACTACATTCACAAGAACCGTTTTGCATCATTTTTTATTTTAGTCAAAAATATCTAAATTTCTGTTAGATATTTTTCTCCTTTTTTTTACCAAGACCTTTTTGATTGCTACTTGATTTATGCACCTTAACTCTTCGATGTATTGAACGCGACTGGCGTTTCCGTTTATTTTTCTTTGTTTTTATACCTAATTTCTTCAAAAACGATTTTCCTATTGAATTCATTGTTTGTTTACCTCGTGAAATAATTACATCCTTTGATTTTGTGTTTAAGAAAAATATCTTGTGCTAAACCTATTCCTTGTTTCATTCCTTCATTTTTAAAAGAATTTACCCCAGTTTTTATTATTGGTTTTATAAATGGTGAAACGGTTCTAATTGTAGATTTGAACAAGGATCCTAACCTGCCACATACTGTCGTGTAACTCCTCGATATACAGGATGCATTTTCAATCTATTTTTCTTTTCCTAAAATGTAACTTCACCATAGACTTTCCAAGAACAAAATGAACAGGATTGCCAGAATCTCCTCTTATATTTATATGAATTGTATCAAATTCAGATTTTGATACAGGCATATAATGTAAGTTTAAAAATTCAAGGTTAATATGTTGATTGTCACTATCATTTTCAATTGAATTTGATGTTTTGAATGGTACAACTCTTAACATCGGAGCTTGAATATGTCCTATAATCGAATATTCAACAATATCAGAGTAAACAAACCAATGATTAAACCCCTCATTTAAATTTGACAAATATGGAAAAAAATCATTTGCATTACTGTTTGAAAAAAATGTATCGTTTACTAACTTTGGATCTCCACCTAACTTTAAAAACAATGTATTGTTAAATTTAATTCCTGTTTTGCGAATTTTATGGAAACTAAATTTTGGACGTTTCATACCATGAGAATATGAAACGTTAATCGTTTGCTTGTTTTTTTTAAAAATATCGTTAAAAGAATCTTGAATGAGATTATCAATTGTTTCCAATACCTGAGCTAATGATGAATAGGATCCAGGTTGAAAATTAAATTTGAGACTCCATTTAATCGGAGTACTATCTTCACTAAAGCATATCTCACTTATATCAAATCTTTTATTTTGTATATCTAAAACATTCAAGTAGAAAGATAAATCTTTTGTTATAATATTAAATTCTGTTTCGTCTTTGGTAATATTAATTTTTATTATTAGTTTTATTAATACGAACTAAATCACCGACATGTAATTTGTTTTTGGTTGGAATAGCTTGTTTCATTCCATACAATGCATGTGTAACCTCAATTTCATTTGAGGTATTGACAGAAATTGGGGTCCTCTTAATACTACGATGGTATGTTCGGTTGTATCCATCAACAACATTTTGTAAAATATCAATATATTTTCTAGTTTGATGATATGTGAAATATTTCCACATACGTGTTTTTAATTTTTAAAGTTCTTTGAAATCGTTCAACTATACTTGCTTTAGTTTCAGGGTTTTCGGTTGTGAAAAAATGAATGTGCTTAGATTTCAAGAAATGTTGAAATTCTTTATTTTTAAATTCCGTTCCTTTATCGCTTTGTAAAGAACGTGGCTTACGTTTTGATGTTTTTAGTATCAAATCAAACGCGTTAATCAATGTTTTCCCCGTTTTGTTAGGAAGGGGTATGACCCATGCATATTTTGAAAATACATCTATTACACAACTAGATATCTTTGATTCTCATTTTCACCTGAGAATTGTTGCATATCTGCCAAATCAGCCTGCCATTGTTGATCGATACCTCCTACTATTGTCTTACGACGTGTAAAACGTCTTTGAATTTGTTTATGAAGTGTATATGTTTTCTGTCTACTCAACCATTCTTGTATATGTTTTAATCTAACATCTGAAAATGTGTTTATTCGTTTAATGAATCATACAAGTGTTTTTGCACTTGTGTAGGCAATTGAACTTTTTGGATCATAATATATTTTCTTTAGTAATGAATTAAGTTTCTTCTCTTTATGCTTTAATAAGGCTCCCATCTTTTAAGATATGTTGAATCAGACTTTCTTATTACAAGTTGGGGTGACTGAAATTTTGATTTTGGTGTTTTACGATGTTTCATTACTGTTTTAGGTGTACTAAATATTGAATCCGACTCAATGTCAGAGGTATCAGTTTGATATTTATGCATCCAGTTCCATAGTTGTCTATTACCAACTACGTCTTGTGGTATATTGAGTTCCTGTAAAGCTATACTGAATGTCTCCCAACCTCTGGGGTTAAATCCTTTTCTTTGACGTAAAGTGTCATTAACTAAATCAATAATATTTGACCCCTTTATAAGTTTTTTCCTTTATATGTTACTAAACCATTTTCATCCCAACTGATTTTTTGGATTATCTTTCAGCATGCTTAAAAGAAGTTCTGCCTTTCTTTGCATTGTTTTTGGTATACTTTGTAAAATCCTATCATTAAGTGGTCTTTTTGTACTTTCATTTACTGTAACATGTTGAGGTTCTAAAACTTTTTTAAATGATTCCTGGAATTTATGTAATGTTTCTCCGTGTTGCTTTACCTTTTCACTTTCCGATAAATCTGTTCTTTCTAAAAGGTTAGATAATTTTTTTTGAAGTTTAGCCTGTATTTGGTGGATCCGGTGGGAGCTGAGGTTTTTGACTTTGTTCTATTTTCCATTTATTCATTTCTTCCAGTAAATGAAAAGGAACAAGTGCCATTTTCCTGACCGACATTATTTAACTAGAGCTCGAATACCTGCTCGGGCACCAAAACCAAGTGCACCACCTAGAACAGCTTTACCCATTAATGGTAATAATGGAAGTAAAAATGGTAAAAGACCTCCTGTCTGATTTATAATATTTTTCTTTTTCTTAATTGAAATTGATTTTGATACAAGTTGTCTGAGATGTTTACGCTTCGGATACAATTTACGTTTCTGATCAGATGTAAGTGTGACATTGCCTTTTAAGAGATTGTGACAACATTCACAAATACACTTAATTATATGATTTGGTGCATTTTTTATTAATTTTTCACGATATTTTTTAGGTTCATTAGCTATAGCCAAAAGCATAGCACCATGTTTTTAAATTAATGGTTTCTTTTTACTGGTTTTATTCTTGACCTTACCCATCTTTAACCTAACAATACTTTATATTGAATGATACAAAATTAATTAATAACTGTATTTTATACGCCTAAGTACCTTTTAATTTTTACTCTTAATTCAGGAATTTTAAACGCAAAATCTTTTAGATGTTTTATTTCCTTTTCGATTTGAATAAGTTTGTTTTTGACAACTTCTTTGGTTTTAGGAGATCTGAAAGGTGTTCTTAACATCGTTATTGGATGTTCATCCAATGCATTATATTCCTTGAACAGTTTTTCATGTTCTTTTGTTGCTTTATTAACAAGTCTAAACCAATTTTCAATTTCAGTTTTATATTTATGCTTCTTTTTTTGGAGGCTGTCGCTCAAATGAACCATAATTACTGGGGAAAGATGTATTGTATGGTGATCCAGATTTGTTAGAAGTTGATGTAAATGGTAATTGTGGAGATCTTAAGGAAATTGGTGCTGATGAACTGAGGTTTTTTCAACCGTGTATGAAAAGCTGATATATATAACAATTAACCAGACTAGGATTTGTAGACATCTAGACATTGAAGAAAATCGATAAGGGTGGTATGAGCTGATAGATATATACGAATTAACAGGACTAGGATTTGTTAGGACATACTAGACATTTGAAGAAAATCGATAAGTTACTATATAGATATATACAATAGCAGGACTTAGAATTTGCAGGCTAGGATTTGTAGACTACTAAACATTGAAAAAAATCCTCTTTTAATCCAGATTTCAATATTATTTCTCTTGTAAGTTTATGTTGTTCATCACTCAAATTTCTTAAAGCATGAATAATATTTCCTGATGTGTATGGGAAAGCCATGTCAGCACCTTGGTAGAAAGCACAATACTGATATCTATATTACTATATTGGAGAATAAATAGTAGTCCTCTAACATCCTTAATCTGTAATCCATCGATGAAAAATGTCACTTCTTAAACGAAATTGTTTTTTAATTCGTGATTGAAAATCAATTAACAAATAACCATGTTCATGAGAAGTAGCATCATTGTAGGCTGAAATTAAGTGTGGACTTTGCATTTGACGTGATAATGTTTTAATTTGTAACCCATCACGTTCATTTCTAAATAAAATCATGTAAAGGGAATTAAGACTTATAGTTCTACTCGATTTATTTTGTTGAAATCATATTTTGTGTAATATATATTACACTTGAATTTCTATGATGACCTTTTCTTGTAAACCACAATTTTATTTTTTCTTCATCTTTTCTCTTAACATATCATCAAATACTCAACAAGATGTGGAATTGATACATCAGATACAATTTCAATTTCATCATCTGGGATACCTTCAATGAATTTGAGGAAATTGAACTTTTCTTGCATAATAGTATAGATGTGTTGCCATTCTTTGTAACACCATATTACTTTTTCGGGTATAATATTAAATAAATCTTTGCGATAATCAATAATCTTTTGTACAATTTCAGTTTTTCCACATCCACTTGGACCTGCTATATAAATGTTACAGGGATGTTGAAATAACAAACACAATCATTACGCAAACACGTCTTATTTGGAATTAATAAATCACTGAACTACTTTCGGCAAGGGAGATAATCAATATCACGCGAACTATTTTCATACGAGCCAAGCGGATTGTTCTGTTTATGATTAGGATATATAGTTTTAAGCTATCTCCTGTGATATATAATGATACATTACTTTGTTATGTTATGGTACTAATACATGTTGTTTCAATAGCGTATCTCTGTAACGGTATTGTTGTAGATGGAGTTGCAAATAATTTAATAATTATTACGTTCAAATGGTGGCGTAATACTGATAGCACTTCTGTATAACTGTGATTGTCATAAATGGCGCAACAGTCGTGAGGTTAAGGTCGCCGACTTCAATGATTTAATTACCGATTCCCGAAAGGGTCGGGGCTTCAAACCTCGACGTGGTATAAAAAAAAATTCTCCATATATATTATTTTTGTGATTTTAATATTTTTTTAATATTTGCACAATTTTATGATTTTAATAAAAATACCTATAAATTGATAGAAACTTACCAACAATTAAAGTGCTGTCTTAATATATATTTACCAGATTAATAATATATACACAGACAGTTTGTTACTGATGTTTTAAGTTTAAGTAATATATACACAGACAGTTTAAGTAATATATACACAGACAGTTTGTTACTGTTTTTTTAGTTTGAGGTACTGTCTATACTGTCTATACCATATAATGTTTTACTGTCCCAAAATCTTTTTTTTTTGGCTGTCACAATTAATTAATTTTCGGACAGCAAACATTTTTTATGAATTTGAAATAATTATTGTCCTCCATCTGCTCACAACACTGTTCGAACTGCGCCTGTGGTTACCACGACCAGAATTCACTGGCCGCAAACACAGTAGCCATCGGCGGCTATTTATTAAATTATTATTTTTGTATTTTATTTGAATTCCGCGTGAACGCTGCATTTTGTGTCAACACCATTTACAGAAAATATTGGTGATTTTCTAAACGAATATCGGAGAAATGCGGCTATATATTTTGTCAATTTTTCAACACCATTTACGGAAAAAAATTACTGATTTTTTAAAACAATATCGGCACAACTAAATACGGTGATAGAATTTTTTGTCAACTTTTCAACACCATTTACGGAAAATATTACTGATTTTCTAAAAACAATATCGGCGAAGGTGTACTGAACTACTCTTTATTTTAAATAACCAGCCGTCTAATAGATCTGTGTATAATCGAGAGTACCGGTATATCGTTAATTGTCTGTTGTCTCCGACAGTGAGGTGTTGCGGCACACATCAAAACGACACGTCAATTTCAAAACATTGCCTAAGGGTCACAGCTGTGTGGTGTCATCAGATCAACACCTCGTCACACACAACTACGCATTATCGATTTTTTCCCCACACAAAGCGACGTGTATTTACAACTAGATATGTGTAATGTGTCGTGTAGCCAAAGACCATACATAAATTCGTAATTAGTCACAGATGTAGCCTTAAAATATAATCGATTTCCTTAAATTACGTCCGCATGTTGACAGATATTTCAGAGCAGACGTCATCGTAATTTGCCGTTATTTATTTCCAAAATTAACCATATATTCTGTAAATGGCGTTGCAAGTTGACAATAAATTAAGACCAGATCAGTACGTTAAATCGCTATCGACGACAACTGACGATCCGATGAGAGAGTAATACCGTTTAAGCGTATCCAATGTTAAATATACATCGTTATTTTGTTATGACTTTCGTAGTTTTTACCGAGAAATTCAAACCGTTTCCAATTATTGGGGAACATAATATCATGATTAGCACATCGTTTCACTAAGCGGGGGCTACTCAGGAAATGGGATCACAAGGTTTATTGTTTACACTGGATTAATGGCGGCCTCCATGAGGTCTCAGGTAAATCTTATTTTTCAATAATACGACTGTGGTTTCTTCCTTTTAGTGATAACCATGTTCCAGCCGTTAACACTTATTTAGCAACATTACTTAATATGTAGTTAGTCTGAACATTCTGCAGAGAAATCTGAATTGGACGGAATCGAGCGTTGTTTAAACTTAGTCCGGTTCATATGCACAGGTCAAAATATGAACTGAAAATGGCGCTTTGTGTGACAGAAATCCGTACGCGGACGAATAAAAAAAATATTTTGTTATAAATATCACATACAGCGAAACAGCGGTAGCATCTACTGTTTTAATAATATGCATACATATTGTAATTAATGTTTAATAGTGATATACTTATGAATAATATACGATACTATGGTGTATACTCCAGCACTATGTTTTTAGGCTGTGTGATTTGCCTCAATATAAACTGGATTAATTAATACTTATATTCATGCGCTTCATGACAACATCATTACATTTAAAATATACAAATATTACTTAAAGGGGTACCGATATGATACATTTTAATAATATAAATATTGAAAATACACATTACAATCGCTTACAACATAAGTTATTGATTGAAAATAGTCACTGCATCGTGACCTATTTGACCGCATTACCTATTGCGCGGCAACCTCACCAAACCCGCTGTTTACATAGGTAACCGTGGGTTTGGTGAGGTAGGCTCGCTAATACAATGTTTGCGTAATGATAGGTCTTCGTTCTCCATTGTTTACAGTACAAGGCCCACATGTATTATGATATACTATAATGTATATAACAATGTTTTATTTGAAAAGGAATTCTGTTCGAATAGTTTGGGGTGGCCCTGAAAAGGGCCATTTGGGTAAAGGTACGAGTACTGTTATTTTTTATTTTTTAAAAAAGACACGAGTACTGGTACAATTTTTTTTTTTTTTTTTTGCAAAAAAAAAGGCACGAGTACTGGTACTAATTTATTTTCGTGGAATCAAATGATTTTCTTTTTCTGGACGAATGTGATTACGATGTGCACCAACCCCACTTTTATGTGAATGTATTTTTTCGTCAACTGTTTCACACAGGGCCTCTCGACATGTTAACTGAGGTGTGCCAAATTCAGAACTGAATCATCAGTTTTTAAAACAACATTCAAGAAATTTGATGTTAAAGTTATTTCATTTTTACTTATTTTTAACAATGTAAAAATTGTAATGTTTAGGATATGGTTTTATATCCTATCTGAGAGTAAGTATCCAATACATGCTTACTCTCTGTCGTGAGGTTATTATTTGAGGATATCGTTCATCAAATCATCGAACTTGTTCCAGTTATATACGAAGCTATTCGAGACTTCTCTTGCTTCAAATTTCAAAATATAGTAAGGAATTACATTCCTAACCACGTACTCGTGAAATAAATATATTAAAGTTAACATCCTAGATGTGTAGAGTCAGGGTTGTACTCTGAACAATGTAATACTTTTCATCGGATGTCACACTTTATATTAAACCATAAAAAGGATTTTACATCCTACCTGAGAGTAAGCATATATATTAGAGCGGATCAGAGATTGTGTGCATACTAAAATGTTTAAATTACATCTGAAGATATTATATACTTTGAAATGTATGTTGTGTTTAACAACTAACGGTAGATAAACAAAGTTATTAAATGTAGGATATAAATTGTAAAGTAATCTTTTCGTTTGTAATAATGTGTGGTGGCCTGAAAAGGGCCGTTTTTTGTTTTTTTGTTTAGAGTGTACACCTGTACAAACTAATATTCAGTGGTAATGCGTCGCCATTTGTTGTTTGATTCTCGAGTTTTAACTCTCACAACGCCCGTAGTATCAGGTTTTGTTTCTGTAGTAAAACTCTTTTGATCCTCCGTTTCAAATAAAATATCAATATTTTATTTTAAATTAAATTAGTTATATTTTATTTTCGAGGAATCAAATGATTTTCTTTTTCTGGACGAATGTGTTTACGATGTGCACCAATCCCACTTTTATGTGAATGTATTTTTTTGTTTAGAGTGTACACCTGTACAAACTAATATTCAGTGGTAATGCGTCGCCATTTGTTGTTTGATTCTCGAGTTTTAACTCTCACAACGCCCGTAGTATCAGATTTTGTTTCTGTAGTAAAACTCTTTTGATCCTCCGTTTCAAATAAAAATATATATATTTTCTAGTTTGATGATTTCAAAGAACTTTAAAAACACGTATGTGGAAATATTTCGGAATATATAAAGCTGATGCAATAACCATCTGTGGAATATATAAGGCTGATGCAATAGCAGCCTTATATATTCCAAAGATGGCTATTGCATCAGCCTTATATATTCCGAAATATTTCGGTTTCCGTGGCCGACAGACCCGAGCGGGAAATAAACAGAGTTATTTCCGTGGCCGACAGACCAGTTGTGTTTTTTTACGGAAAATAAACGTATTTCCGTTGCCGACAGACCACAGACCATTTGTGTTTTTTTACGGAAAATAAACGGAGTTATTTCCG
The DNA here is from genome assembly GCA_029237695.1 of Conchocele bisecta. NCBI lineage: Eukaryota > Metazoa > Mollusca > Bivalvia > Lucinida > Thyasiridae > Conchocele > Conchocele bisecta. Next base: position 160,529,258 of record CM055266.1, read on the forward strand.
TGACCGACAGACCACAGATCAGTTGTGTTTTTGACGGAAAATAAACGGAGTTATTTCCGTGGCCGACAGACCACAGACCAGTTGTGTTTTTACGGAAAATAAAGTTTCTTTGGTTTTTTAAAAAAAAATGATTAATATTATTTTATTTTCGTGGAATCAAATGATTATTCTTTCAATCTGACATGACAAAATGAACATTGAATTTACGTTAGACGTACTAGTGTTACAATACAGTAATACATCCCACATTAAATTTCATTTTTACTTATTTTTGACAATGTAAAAATTGTAAGTGTTTCTTTCATGAAACTTTTTAATATAGTGTTACATCAGACCTGAGAATAACCATGTATAAATTAGACTGTCGCTTGAGAGTCCATGTCGCTTCAGAGTTCAGTAGACTAATGATGACCATATGTAATTTGTGGCTTCTTTTATAACCGTCACGGTGTAACGATAGTATATAAGCTGTTACAAATTGATTAATACTTTATTACAACATTCAACATGCCACTTGTACCATACTCGGGACACCTAGAGTGAAACCGGAGAGTCACCAGATTTTATGATCTTATACAAGAACAATTTAGAAATAAAAAATAAAAGATTTGATATAAATGAGATAGGGTTTAGTGAAGATGGTAACCCGATTAAATGGAGTATCAAATTTAATTTTCAACCTGGATCCTATTCATCAATAACTCGTGTATTGGAAACAATTGATAATATCATTCAAGATTCTTTTAAAGATCTTTTTAAAAAAGCAAGCAAGCGATTAGCGTTTCATATTCTCATGAAACGTCCAAAATTTAATTTCCACAAAATTCGCAAAACAGGAATTAATTTTAACCATACATTGTTTTTAAAGTTAGGTGGAAATCCAAAACTATTAAACAATAAGTAGTATATAGGGAGTCAAAATGATACCACCAAGGTTGGGAGAGGTTGTAGGTGATAATAACGCTTCTATACACAGGGCAAAACACCAAATATGAAAAGTAGTCCCCAATAAAAAACAAATGTTGGCGTTGGGTGCCGCAATACAGGGCAACAAAACCACCAGCGCAGGTGGTATTATTCTGACTCCGATATTTCGAAAAAGAGAAAAAAAGAGAAAAAAAAAGAAAAAAAAGGGGAAAAACTGGTACTTTTTGTGGGTGCTGGTACACACTTTTGTTTGTTGGATTTTTTTGGGAAAGTTGTATCCACATTTGGGACGAAACATCCACAATCGTACTACCACCTCCCAATTCGTATCCACATATGGGACGAAACATCCACAATCGTACTACCACATTTGGGACGAAACATCCACAATCGTACTACCACCTCCCAATTCGTATCCACATTTGGGACGAAACATCCACAATCGTACTACCACCTCCCAATTGTGGATACGAATTGCACACACATCCTTTTTTGGGAAAGTTGTATCCACATTTGGACGAAACATCCACAATCGTACTACCACCTCCCAATTGTGGATACGAATTGCACACACATCCTTTTTTGGGAAAGTTGTATCCACATTTGGACCAAACATCCACAATCGTACTACCACCACCCAATTGTGGATACGAATTGCACACACATCCCTTTTTGGGAAAGAGAGAAAAAGATTTGTCTCCCAAGAGGCAAACAGAAATGGCAGACGACACCCATCCACATTTGGGACGAAAACATCCACAATCGTACTACCACCCCAAAATATGGCATGGGAAAAAAGTGTCGAGAAATCCGCAATTGGGACGCAAGCACACACAAAAGAGGGGGCCGGCTAGATAGACCAAATACAAGCCAACAATTTCTGGAATACCAAACCTGTTTTCCACATGGGATGCGCCCCGATTCCAGAACCGATCCACACCCGATATTCCAAAATGGATCTGCCATCCAAAAACAATTTCTGTTTTTCACATCCACAATCGAACGCCCAATTGAAGATATGTTTCCCATTGGAATAGACAGACACAATGCCATACAAGGAATGCGAAACATGCGGCAAGGGTTTCGACAAACCCGCAAATCTTCGAAGGCACAGGGACCGCAAGACCCCGTGCAGGCTCCCACGAGAGAGTGTCCCGGATGTGGAGGGAAGTTTGCCACCTACAAGACTCTCTAGCAACATCGCTCGAACAGGTGTCCCGAGGGGCCAGAAGATTGTTTTTCCAAAACAAACACGGAGGGTAGCAAGAAGAAGGCTGCGACCAGGAAGAGGATCCTGGTACTGGAGAGGAGGGTGGTAGAGTTGGAGGAGGAGGTGGCTAGACTGCGGGATGGAAAACCTCGCGAGGGAGCGAGACACGAGAACATCGACAGCGACGGCGACGAGATCGATTGGACATATATATAGAGAGAGGGGGATTCCCCCCACTTTTTTGCACTGTCCCCCATCTCGACTCCCAACGGCAAACAAAACCTCTCCCCAAAGTAGGTAGAAAAATGATACCACCCAATTGTACACATTCGGACTTTTGGGAAAGTCGAAGAAAAAATTTGTCTCCCAAGAGGCAAACAAAAATGATACCACCCAATTGTACACATTCGGACTTTTGGGAAAAGTGTAGAAAATCGTCTCCCAAGAGCAAAACAAAATCGAAGGTCGAAATGCTGCTCGCGATTCCCAGGGGGCTCGGGCTCTCCATTTCTAGCCAACATTGATAGCAAAAATAGAAATTCTGGGAAGCAAACTGAGCACCCTGGAGAGTCCGAGCCCCCTGGGAATCGCGAGCAGGCATTTCGACCTTCCCGAGCGGACTGGATTTCCTGGCGAGCAATCCGAGCAATTTGGCGAGCAAACCGAGCAACACTGGTGCGCAATCCGAGCAATCCGAGCACCGCGAACAAGTATTTCGACCATTTCGAACGATTTTGGGAATTCCATGTTGGACAAATGCCCCCTCTAGATAGAAACGTTTGCAAACATGCCAAAAAACCTACTTGTCTCCGGAAAATATTCGAGAAATTATTTCCGCCCGTGGAAAGTCGACAGCCGACGAAACAAAAAAGAAGTACGGGATCGGGAGCTCTCGTCTTCGAAAAATCTGGGACGATGTCGATGCGGAACGTTAGTACAAAACCCGAAGAAACCCCAGAAGAACAAGAAACCCCTACCCCCGTAGAACACAGGGTGACCGCGCCTGGTTTTGCGGGCCCTACCGAGTTCCCCACGGATCTACTAGAAGATGCATGCTCGTTCGAAGAATCGACGCACCTGTCCGACATGGAGAGACGCTTGGAGAACCGGTTGGACGCGCTGGAACGCAGGCTGTTGGACGCGATTTCCGGCGATGCCGAGTCCGAATGCCAGGAGAAAGACGAGTGCCCGGAGGAAGGACGAGTGCCCGGAGGAAGAAGAGTGCCAGACGAAATCTGGGTGGGAGGTGCACGACATCTGGAGAACCGTAGAGAATGCGAAGTGGTGGCTGGGGGTCTCTGTGGCGGCGTACGCGGTCTGCAGACCACTGTTCCCATTCGTGGCTCTAGAGGCCCGTAGACTCTGGAAGAACGAAACAGACCCCGACGCCCAGTTCGTGCACTCCACAAAACAGTCCGGTACACCGAAGGAAAAAACCAAAACTAGCGACTACGTACACCAGCACTCTGGTAGTCGCGACCCGTTCTACATGGAGTAGCCGTTTTTGGAAAAAAAGTTCTTTGTCTTGTTTCGAGTTGTATTTCCGAGTTGTCTTTTCTTGTTTTGTACCGAGTTGTCTTTCCGTTCCAATTTTTCTACCTCCTTTGGGAGAGGTTTTCTGTTTTTTCGATGTGGTCTAGATTTTGTTTTGCTCTTGGGAGACGATTTTCTACACTTTTCCCAAAAGTCCAAATGTGGACAATTGGGTGGTATCATTTTTGTTTGCCTCTTGGGAGACAAATTTTTTCTTCGACTTTCCCAAAAGTCCGAATGTGTACAATTGGGTGGTATCATTTTTCTACCTACTTTGGGGAGAGGTTTTGTTTGCCGTTGGGAGTCGAGATGGGGGCCAGTGCAAAAAAGTGGGGGGAATCCCCCTCTCTCTACATAAATGTCCAATCGATCTCGTCGTCGTCGCTGTCAATGTCCTCGTGTCTCGCTCCCTCGCGAGGTTTTCCATCCCGCAGTCTAGCCACCTCCTCCTCCAACTCTACCACCCTCCTCTCCAGTACCAGGATCCTCTTCCTGGTCGCAGCCTTCTTCTTGCTACCCTCCGTGTTTGTTTTGGAAAAACAATCTTCTGGCCCCTCGGGACACCTGTTCGAGCGATGTTGCCAGAGAGTCTTGTAGGTGGCAAACTTCCCTCCACATCCGGGACACTCTCTCGTGGGAGGCCTGCACGGGGTCTTGCGGTCCCTGTGCCTTCGAAGATTTGCGGGTTTGTCGAAACCCTTGCCGCATGTTTCGCATTCCTTGTATGGCATTGTGTCTGTCTATTCCAATGGGAAACATATCTTCAATTGGGCGTTCGATTGTGGATGTGAAAAACAGAAATTGTTTTTGGATGGCAGATCCATTTTGGAATATCGGGTGTGGATCGGTTCTGGAATCGGGGCGCATCCCATGTGGAAAACAGGTTTGGTATTCCAGAAATTGTTGGCTTGCATTTGGTCTATCTAGCCGGCCCCTCTTTTTTGTGTGCTTGCGTCCCAATTGCGGATTTCTCGACCTTTTTCCCATGCCATATTTTGGGGGGGGGGGGGGGGGTGGGGGGGGGTAGTACGATTGTGGATGTTTTCGTCCCAAATGTGGATGGGTGTCGTCTGCCATTTCTGTTTGCCTCTTGGGAGACAAATTTTTCTTCTACTTTCCCAAAAAGGGTGTGTGTGCAATTCATATCCATCAATTGGGTGGTGGTAGTACGATTGTGGATGTTTGGTCCAAATGTGGATACAACTTTCCCAAAAAAGGATGTGTGTGCAATTCGTATCCACAATTGGGAGGTTGGTAGTACGATTGATGTTTCGTCCCAAATGTGGATACGAATTGGGAGGTGGTAGTACGATTGTGGATGTTTCGTCCCAAATGTGGATACAACTTTCCCAAAAAAAAAGTCCAACAAACAAAAGTGTGTACCAGCACCACAAAAAGTACCAGTCCTTTTTTTTTGTTTTTCCCCTCTTTTTTTCTCTTTATCGAAATATCGGAGTCAGAATAATACCACCTGCGCTGGTGGTTTTGTTGCCCTGTATTGCGGCACCCAACGCCAACATTTGTTTTTTGTTGGGGACTCCTTTTCATATTTGGTGTTTTGCCCTGTGTATAGAAGCGTTATTATCACCTACAACCTCTCCCAACCTTGGTGGTATCATTTTGACTCCCTATATACTACTCAATATATTTTTTCCAAGCAGTGATGTAAATGATTATTTCCCACATTTGTCAAATTTAAATGAGGGATTTAATCATTTGTTTGTTTACTCTGATATTGTTGAATATTCTATTGTAGGACATATTCAAGCTGCGATTTTGAGAGTTGTACCATTCAAAACAACAAATTCAATTGAAAATGATAGTGGCAGTCAACATATTAACCATGAATTTTTAAACTTACATTATATGCCTATTGGCATAATGAATTTATATGTAAATCCGTTTACTCATGAAGTTGAATTCAGCAACATACCGAAAACCTATCCGATAAAACATATTGGAAACTTTGTTCATTGTTTGAATACCTGTATTAAAATTCCATGAAAATAAACAGAAATTATAAATTCAATAGTTATTGGTTAGCAATAACCAAAACCGAAAGTAAAATGAATAATCCTGAGGAATGTCTTTGTCTTTCCAGGAAGGCAATCTACATGTGTGACGTCACCAACATAAACAATAGAATCCAGAGCTCCAGATAAGCTGCGTATTTGCTTAAATACCCAACTCAAATTGCCAAAAACCGAAAAACAGAAGTAGCGAGTATCAAAAAGCAATAAAAAAAAAAAAATGTGTGGTACCACAAATAGCACATATTTTTCTTATTCAACATGAAAAGACATCTTGGTATTTCATTAGAAGTGTCTGCCTATGTTCAATAAATGTAAATCCAATAAATCCATAAGCTGTGCACATGGCTGTTGCTCATATGTGACTGTGACTGGAGAAATGGGGCTTATGGCATTTCTCGCCATATAATTTATGTTCAAAATTTGGCTCAAATGGACGGTTGAAAATACCATGACCATTGCAATTTACATCAGCACAATACATCATTTTGTAATGTTTTTGGCTGGAATAGCTTGTTTCATTCCATACAATGCATGTGTAACCTCAATTTCATTTGAGGTATTGACAGAAATTGGGGTCCTCTTAATACTACGATGGTATATTCGGTTGTATCCATCAACAATATTTTGTAAAATATCAATATATTTTCTAGTTTGATGATATGTGAAATATGTCCACACACGTGTTTTTAAAGTTCTTTGAAATCGTTCAACTATACTTGCTTTAGTTTCAGGGTTTTCGGTTGTGAAAAAATGAATGTGTTAGATTTCAAGAAAATGTTGAAATTCTTTATTTTTAAATTCCGTTCCTTTATCGCTTTGTAAAGAACGTGGCTTACGTTTTGATGTTTTCAGTATCAAATCAAACGCGTTAATCAATGTTTTCCCCGTTTTGTTAGGAAGGGGTATGATTCATGCATATTTTGAAAATACATCTATTACACACAATAGATATCTTTGATTCTCATTTTCGCCTGAGAATTGTTGCATATCTGCCAAATCAGCCTGCCATTGTTGATCGATACCACCTACTATTGTCTTAAGACGTGTAAAACGTCTTTGAGTTTGTTTTAGCCACTATGACGTAATACAAGAAATTTCCAACCGGAGAAAATTCACGAATCTCCAACAAAATGGTTCAGGGTGGCACAGTAGCGTGATATAAGAAGTTTCCAACCCGGATAAAATTCACGAATCAACAAAATGGTTCAGGGGTGCCACTATGGTACGGTTTTTTGACCACTATAGCGTAATACAAGAAGTTTCCACCCCTGATAAAATTCACGAATCAACAAAATGGTTCAGGGGTGCCACTATGGTACGGTTTTTTGACCAATATAGCGTAATACAAGAAGTTTCCACCCCTGATAAAATTCACGAATCTCCATCAAATTTTTTCAGGGGTGCCACTATGGTACGGTTTTTAACCACTATAGCGTAATTCAAGAACTTTCCACCCCGGATAATGGGAGTAATAAGGGGTGCCACCTATGGTACGGTTTTTTAACATGTGTTTTTTACATAGACAACCGGTGCAAGGGTAAAATTGTCTATGGAAAAAACACATGTTAAAAAACCGTACCATAGTGGCACCCATTACTACTATTAACAGTACATATAAGAACATGTATATTGAATCAGAAACCCACACAACCCATAAGTTACAATGTGAACCAAATTGTGTGGCTGCTTTTGCCACCATTAATATATAGGTGTTAAATTGAATAGAATAACATAAAAGGACATGGCTGTGATAAAGAAGACCTATCTTCACAAGTTAATAATAGGTGTTTATAGTTTGGTATATGGCATCACGACGCATTCTCACTATTTGTCTAAGCATGCTTTCTGTAGTCATACATGTACATGCACATGCACTTTGATTTCTAAAACACCATTATGTCGCTGCTACATACACTACTCTATAGCCGAAGCATCTTCATTTTGTCATATTTGTTATATTTTGAGCATATTGTCACGTCAATTATACACATTCATATGACAGTATGAACACATTATGTCATCCCGAAACATAGGCATATGGTAACGCAACACATGGCGTCAATGTGTGTATGAGATCAATGTATATGTTCACACAATGAGTAGTTTCATCATTTAATACTGACTGACATAGATATTGAAAGTATATGCTTGACAATACAGCACAGGTCTCAACCTGTGAAATATATACATATGGCCATGGTACCCGGTTGGCCGATATACCTTGATGTGTAATGCAATGTTTGATAATTTATTTGCAATCATATATCGCTACACATTAATAATTTTGCGCCTACATGTCACCATATAACTTTTTCCTGCATTTCTCACTTCATGACATATGTTTTCTGGTTTCCGAGATCATATACATATAGCATAGATCGTTGTCATTAAGTCGTGTTCATATGACTATGCCACATGTTGATCCATCGCTGATAAACGTTCATGTGACCACTAAACATGTTAATTCGTCAATGCAACATTTTGCCATGATCGATCAACATGTTCCCCGGTCTCTGTAACACACATATTGTGTCGCACAATTCGTTCCTTGGTCAATGGAACCACACATATCAGCAAGTATCTCATATTATTGTCAGACAAATACATCGCCATGACCGGACAACACGTTTCCGTGTCGATTAAAAATGCGATTTAAACGGTCATTTACTGCATTTATGTTATAGCATTACACTTTCTTTGATGTCTGCAACATATATATACTGTTTGGCGAGATGACACTTTTTAACCGAGACGATACACACTGCATGGCCATAATTTATGAAACGGTCTCCATCACAAATATGCATTGCCTGAACATATTATTCAACAGACAAATGCAGTGAGTACATGATAGAATGCATGAAGTGTCATCTTAGCAATCAATTCCATGTACAAATAAACATGAGCCTGGCTATATGAACTTATTTTCATGAACAGTGCAACAGGCTGCATGATCATATAGGCATATGTGGTGATATATGATTTCGTAGAGCAACGGATGTATACATGTATTGTGGTACATCAGAACTGAACAACCGACATATGATCGAAGAAATGCATTTCTATATAATATACAGGTATAAAGGAACACAGTGCATAGCGATAAATGTATTGCGTGGCATCATACGTAATTTCAGGGACTAATTAAGAGACGATACATATGGCAACATATATCGTATGTCTTTCTTAGATCGAGAAGTTTGTTGCTGTGACCGATGAATGTGATATGCGGCAATACAGATGTCTGTCATGGACAAAATGAAACAAATTCGCAGCCATGTGACGATATTTTATAGCGACGCATACATGTTGTATTGGTTATATCACTGTCTTATTAATGTTAGTAGTTATCTTCCTGTATTTTAAGTATGGAAAATCCTGCCAATAAGTAGCTTTCCACAGCTGTAAAGATGAATTATAAGAATGTTTGTACACGTAGATTTTGACTTGATTACTCTGAATTACACCATTCTGACGTGACTTCATTTTTGTAATGTATGTCAGTTTCGAATTATGTTGATACATGTTCCTATCTGAACATAATATATTTACACATGGAAATGTCAATTGTCCATACATACCATCATGACCATTGGCCGGTTAACGGCGGTCAGCATTCACAATTCCCACGGATGCACTCGCCATGAATATTTATTCACGTGACAAACTTGTTTTGACTGGACACTACGTCAACGATAACATACAGTTATCACATTGTTAAATTCGGTTATTTTACTTATCATGCACGTCTATCGTGTATTAAAGTATTACAGTGTTTACGATGATTATGTAGAAGTGTGTATCGCACAGATTATCTTGTAATAATATATTTGAAGAGTTTCACGCGGGTTTGACTTTGTATCGTATCTGTAGCAGAGCATTAGTCAGTGGTAATAGTCAAGTCGAATTGGGGTGGGGGGGGGAGGGGGGGGGTGGGGTGGCGTGAACAGGGGCGTTGGAACAGGTCCGGCAGGTCCGGCCACTGTCGGATCAATACTTTTGACATATTTGTAATTCATGTATACAAAAAACGGAATGAAAATTTTTGTTTGCAATTTTTCTCATTTCTCATCAAAAGTGTATGTTGTTACCACTCAGTTGAACCGTCTCGAGTGGTAACAACATACACTTTGGGTGGGTAACGGCGGACCCACTAGATTCGCCGGACCAATCTTATGATGCCTCCGGCGCCCCTGGTGAACCTTGTAGTAGAGTACTAAGTACTAACGTGTTTCGATTGGTTTTGTTAGCTGATTATATGGATAATCTAAAACTGAATGATGATTTACAAACTGTCGTCAGAATTCAGTTTAGAATTACTAACACCCCACTCTACCAAAATAAAAAAAATAAAACTTTAGTAGTACCATACTGTATGGTTAACCAAAATTTCCCCTGCCCTCTAATTGACTATAAAACTGAATCGCTGAAAGGAATTACGTCACTGCTTATAGGTTTTCCACGAAATGGCGAAAATCGACCAAGTTAATATTAGCATAGAATTTCATCAACTTGCTGTTTACGACCTCGAACGCTAATATTCAAATGCGATGATTAGCCGTTTATGACTAAGGACCAGTTGCGACTGTATTTATACAGTATTCATTGATATAAATATACTTGAAATATTTTTGTGAAATGTATTTTCGGAGATACCATCTGAGCCACAGTCACTTAATGCTCAGACTATTTAAATATAAAATCAAGAGAGACTTTCCTTTTAAAAAAAAAATTATTCGGGACTATTTTTAAGGACAATCTAGCTTGCACCAATTGGTGAAATCGTCGCAATCTGTGAATAATTGAGACGAAATGCTGTGCTTTCCTTGGGCGAAAAACTAGGTCAATAAATAATTTGGCGTTATCAAGTATTGGTAGATATAACACCGGTGGATATCCTATGTTTACATACACACAAGGAAGTAATTAATTTCCACACGGTTATGTTACGTACATTTCAAACTACGATTGTCATAGTGGAGTGGCGAAATTTCAGAAAGGCCCTAGGAAACAGGTGTGATGGCATTTTTTGGTACAATACGGCATACATGCTAGCAGGGCTCCAGATAAGGAATTAGTAATTGAGTATTATTACTCCATCATTTCTGAAGCAATTGGGTATTTACAAATTTTAATTGGGTAAAATCAAATCACACTACTGTTTACACATCAACAGACAGCCATTATTGAATAGTTTGTTTGGAAATGAAAACATGGCTTGGCATTTCAGTAGAATTGTCTCCTTGGAGACAATTCTAATGAAATACCAAGATGTGTTTTCATGGAAAGATATGCTATATTTGTGGTCTGTTTATTGTTTTCTGCAGCATGATAAAGGTACCACAATTGTTCTCATTGCTTTTTGATACTTCTGATTTCAATTGGGGTTTTGGCCATTTTAATTGGGTATTTACGCAAATACGCAGCTTATCTGGAGCTGCATGCTAGAAATGTTACTATGCCATAGTAGAAGACCACCAGGGTGGATGCCACCTTCAAAAATGGCTGTTTCAGTTTTTAGAGGCCATCAAAGGGAACACTGAATTTAAACTCTATTGTTCGAAAAAATGAGTGATAACGCTTGACGAGTGAAACTTCTTGCTTATATTTCAAATAGTGTCAGTTATGACAATCAGGTGAATGCATAAATTAATAATTATATAAACAAAATCCACTAAAATATGTTATGGAGCCCCGAATGGGGGAAATGTGCGATTTATTTTAATTTGTCTGCTGTGTTTAAAAGAAATAAATACAAATACAGGAGGAGGGAATTTTCTTGCTTATGTTCCAAATACTATTACAAAACTTCCATTAGATATACCAATTAATAATAATGTTAAAATAAAATTAAATAAACTACATTAGTGGGGTCTCAAATGGGGAAATATTATAATTTATTTCACTAATATTTGTTAGAGATAAAAGTGAAGACATTTGAAGAGTGAAGTGTCTTATTTATTTTGCCAATGTTATTTGCTGGTGATAATGTAGGTGGGTGCATAAACTAATAATAATTAACTAGAACAAAATAAAATACATTATCGGGCCATATATGGGAGAAATATATGCACTTTTTGTGAAAATACATACACCTCAATAATGTTGTTTGAAAACTTTGAACGGTAAATATAATAATATTGGGTATAGTTTAATGTATGCATCACATGTTTAACCAACTACACATTTACATACACATGATGCCATTATTAAACCAGCTGATAATAACCTTGTGCGCGGCACGAATAGCTATCATACATGGTGACAACTTCTGACTGTAATTTCCAAGCTGCATGTATGTGTATTACACTAACTTCGCTTGCATAGTAAATCAATATTTGAAATCCACATGTTTAAACATTGGTAATGGTGAATGAATATTCATTTTGCCAGAAACTGTCTGAGATGATGTCTCTGTAGCCTATTTCACCAACATTGCAAAGTGTACTTTTCTAGCAAAGTATACTTTGAGGGAGAAATTTTCAATTTAAGGATAAATTTATTAATTTTTATTATACTGTATTTCAGTATTACATTATCACAGCCAAAATGGCTGTGATAATGTAATAAATTCAGTATAATAATTCTGTATACTTTTAATCATCAAATATATGCAGTTGTTAGTTCTGTATGATATAATGCATTTCGGGAAAAATAAATGATTACTCCCTCAAAGTATACTTTGCTAGAAAAGCATACTTTGCAATGTTGGTGAAATCGGCTACTGATATACAGAACATTTTGTGCCTACGGAGTGGGCATGTACCTTTAATGTGTATTTCATCTAATAATCTATAAAATTATAACATTATTTTTTTATTAATTTAACTATTCAATATACATGTACCTGTTTATGCATTACTATTTATTTTGTTTTGAGTTATATTTTATATTCAGCTAGTTAAAGCATTTCTTTCTTATTTTTAAACAATTTACCATTTGAGGATCTAACTCGTTTTAGATGAATATACATATTTTTTAAAATACATAAATATTGCATACATATATATGGGCCGCGCTCTGTGAAAACCAGCCTAAATGACAAAATTTTCAATTTGCACATTAGTAGTAATGGGTGACACTATGGCACGGTTTTTTAACATGTGTATTTTCCATAGACAATTTTATCTATGGAAAATACACATGTTAAAAAACCGTGCCATAGGTGGCACCCCTTATTACTCCCATTATCAGACTATGGCACGGTTTTTTAACATGTGTATTTTCCATAGACAATTTTATCTATGTAAAATACACATGTTAAAAAACCGTGCCATAGGTGGCACCCCTTATTACTCCCATTATCAGGGGAGGGTGGAAACTTCTTGTATTACAGTATAAAACCGTACCATAGTGTCACCCTGAACCAATAAGAGCAGTATGTAAGGTATTCATTTCTTGAGAAAGTGTATAGCCCTGAAAAGGGCTGTTGTCTTTTAGTAAACTAAACTATGTAGTGTTCAGTTTACTCCACATACAATCGACGACTAACTCGCACGCCTCACAAATTTCGAGGTCTTTAAGGTCCTCTTCTTCAAAAAAGCCTCCGTCGAGCTCTGGGCAATTATGTTCTTCCCCTTGTGTGTTCAACACTGTATAGCATTTTCTACACTCCTATATAGCAGGGTTCACTGCACATAGAGCATTCACCGTTCTCTGCATTCTTATGTAGTTGGATGAACAGTTTAATGACTAATGAAATATAGCTGTATATTGCTTTTATACACATCAGAAGGATTGACCTACTTTTGATAGTTTAGTCATTTTTCAGATTTTCGTCAATCAGAAGCGTGTTGCAAACACGTTTTGTGATATCCTAGTGGGTTGTACTGTTCTCCCATATAATTTTCAAATATTTTTGACAACTCCAATATTATCAAATACATATGAAAATATCCTAGAAATATTTTTCATCCACTTCTGACAACTCTAATATTGACAAAAGTTAATGAAAATAAATATTGATTGTAAATCAATATAATGGTATTTTTCAATTTATAGTGGGAAAAATTGAATACAAGATATGTAAAGTTTTAACAATATTTTATTGAACAATAATCATATTTTAATAACAGTATGTTTAACATTCAAGAGGTATGCTCTTTGTCCGTGTATCGTGATCACTGTCCATGAAGCGTGAACAAGAGGGGCACACACACATTGATTCAGTCTCACTAATCTGTACTATTTCCATTGGTATAATCTCTCTCTGTCCAGGAACCGTGAGCAATGGGGCCCTTAGCCCTGATATTGTTTCAGTCTTTACACTATTCCGCAAGTTCGGTTCACATCGTTTAAATAAGAAATTCACAATATTGTCATTTTCAACAACTTCGTTTCTCCATTGTTCAAATGTTAATTGTTCTACTTTAATCCTTGAATCTTTGAAGAACCCTGTCGTTACTAATAGGGCTTCCTTGAACTCATCAAACATCTCTATTTTCTCTAATTCATCCTTGATGATCCCAGTTGTAAGATATTGTTCATTTGATACTTTTAGTTTGAAAGCAAGTATCAATGCTTTCCTGTATGCTATGTGATTTAATAGATCTGTCAGAGGATTCATTGTTACTGGTTTCCTGATTGCTATGTGATTTAATAGATCTGTCAAAGGATTCATTGTTTCTTCAACTGTGTCTATTCATAGAATGATTCAGTTATAATCCGTTCCTACTTTTATAGTATTCAGTAACAATCTACTTCCAGGATTGTTTGACTTGTTTCTTCAACTGATCCAACCACGATTCATCGGGTCTAAAACGGATTTTGTTTTTAATTTGTACCCACAGTCTGTATGCTTCCAATTTCTCTTGGGCGTCCAATGTCATATCTTTAAGAATTGGATACCATTCTTCCATAATTGTATAGGGGTCTAATTTCTGTAGAGCGGTCAATATGAATAAATCTGTTTGTTCATCTTGATCTGTGAATAAGCACATTTGATGGTGTAATTGACTTGGATGTTCAACCTGACATCCATAACAATTATCATTTACTTCTTTTTTCTTTTTTAATTAATGATTGAAGTTGTTCAACCATACATCTATTGAATGTGTCATGTATTGTCTTTCTTTGTCGGGGTGCTTCTCGTGATTTCTTTATCAGAGAAACATCGTTTTGTAACCACAACTCATAATTATGCCCCATCATTTTTATTGTTTATTATCTAAAAGTACTATATAATATTTGTTGTTTCTAGAGCGAATACCTGAAGATAATGGTTTATGACAAAATGCAAAACGTTTATATAGGTACAACTGATTATAAGTTTTTTCTATTCTAAATATTTGTATTGGCCCTGAAAAGGGCCTTTTGTCTTGATCGTCTAATTCAAGTTTGCTGTTTATTATACTTGTTTACTCTTTTGATGTATTTTTCATGCCCACCACAGTCCCGTGATCCACAGCTTGTACATGTTAAGAGAAATCTGTGTGTAGTCCTCTTGTTAGGTTTTTTCCACGAATCGCAAATGATGGTGCCGGAGCTCGTCGGATCTCCTCATCCCAGTCTTCTCGCTGTGGTTGCACACTCGGTCTCTCATCATTATTCCAGTTTTCTGTAGGCTTCTCCATAGTGTTCTGTGAAACATGTGTTCTGTTGATATCGTTTCAGCAAATTATCGAACTTGTTCCAGTTAATTACGAAGCTATTCGAGGCTTCTCTTGCTTCAAATTTCAAATTATAGTAAGGAAATAAATTCCTAAGCACGTACTCATGAAACAAATATATTAAAGTTATCATCCTAAATGTGTAGACTCAGGGTTGTACTCTGAACAATGTAATGCTTCTCATAGAATGTAAATTAATGATTTTATGATCGCTTTTCTTTTATACCCATCAAACGGATTGACCTACTTTTGATAGTTTAGTCATTTTTTCAGATTTTCGTCCAATCAGAAAGCGTGTTGTAAACACGTTTTTTACAGTTAAAAATTGTGTATTATATCTTGCGAAAATTTATATACACTAAATGGCCTCATGTTGTAAACTGTGAATGAGTGATCCCTAAAGTCTTTCCTTAGCATGACAGTCCAAAACGCATTATCTTCAATAATGCGTTTTGCACGCTCGTCAGTGCGTGCGAGACTTTTGGCATTACTCTCAGACAGATACAATTTTATTAACATAACAAGTAACTCCACTGGTAGCACAGCTAACCGACTGTAGTTATTAAATGTGTCCATGACTGAATTTCTGGATATTCAAACAACAATTCTTAATACACCTTGTATATTCAATCAAAATCTCAATGTTTTTATAACCGTATGGTACAGTATTGAAATTGTCAACAATGACACGTTTTGTGTACACACCTAAATGTCTTGCTTTGACATTCACTCGTTACTGTTCGTTTATTTCATGTCTCCGGATTTTACATGCATATACAACTTTCACTTCGGTACTTCGTCCTCTGCACATTGAACATACGTATCAAAGTTAACTACATGACTTGTGTTGTAATCGAGTGTCAGTCCTTTAACTTACATTTGGATTTTATTTCCCCAGCTTTTGTTATCAACTTGTATGCATAACTCTTTGGTCCTATACCCCTAAAACTTATTATTTTATTTCCGGGTTCTTCATCAGTCCACTTACCAAGCCTACTATTGATTATGGGAGGGTTCCATAAATTCTGCTTGTGTATGTACATACAACTGTCTGTATCGAAATACAAGACACGCTCATTTAACTTTTCCAAAACACTGTATAGTTCAAGTCTTGCATATGCTGTTACATATGATCCCACTATAACGTTTGATGTTGCATGGGATTCAATGTGTTTCAAGTCTATTTCATAGTTAACCAATATGAATGGACATTCATTATCAAATATTTCTACATGTTTTACCATTATACATGGATTTGAAATCAAATCAAAATATTTTGAAGGATTATTGATATATTCCGTTTGTGTCATGATTTCACGTTGTGCCAATTTACCCCATAAACAATTTAACATAATCTTTGCAAATGCTCTACGCCCCGTATTTGATTGTATGTTTGATGGATCAAGACAAATACCTTCAGCTTGTTCATAATCCTTAACAAATTTTTCTTTGTCTTTTTCTGTTACACACCATCCTGGATAACCACTTGCTTCTTGTTTGATTTTAAGAAAATTGTCCACATATCCCGAGAAAAAAATCATTAGATTTTTCCGAAAAATGCCATACTTCATACACGTCTAACAACGTATAACCACAGTCCAATGCTTTATACAATTCTATTGACACCCAGGTGCCAACCAAAGCTCGTTCTTCAATTGTATGTGTACACTTTGTAGAACTTTCTTCTGCACATGTTCTACATAATGGAAACATGAGTTTGTTATTACAATGTGTGGTAACACTGGATGAAATAGATTGTCCGAGGGAGAACTTTACATTTTATCAACCCTCATACTGTCGGATGTTTTCTATATCAATATTTTCTTTTGTTAAAATATCGGGGTGTCCTATCGGATATTCTTTTGTGTTTACATACAAATGGATACAATGAACAAATATCAATATATTTGATTTCATCATCTGAATTTTATTCTTCAATATCATATTAATTTTTATAGCATTACAACGTCCACCAAACAATCCTTCCCTAGGTTTCAATCGGATCACATTTGAAAGAAATTGTCGATCAACTTTTTGTATTCTTTATCAGTTTTCATTTTTAAATCAAAAACTCATGTTCCCCATATAGTAGAAATTATATAACCACTTACACTGAAATATTCCAATCTTTCAAATGTTTGAGAATATAAATTTTGCATTGTTTCAACCATTTATCGGGTTTTTTTAGATTACGATTTGGATAACATTTTAGGACAACCATGCCATAGGTCCCCCTAGAAACTCATAGATAGTATTTGATTCTTTGTCAAATCCATCTACAGTATAAGGACCAATTTAATATCGCCACCATTTTTGCATGTTGGATAACAATATGTTTTCGTGTGCAATACTTTGAAGCCATCGAATACCTTTCATTGAAAATTTGCGTTTAATCGGGTCACTGCTTGAAATAAATTCCGATCTGATTACTTGGCATATATTTGTTACGCCAAACTTTGTTACATGCGTCAGCGATTGTACTGGCTTCTAGAAACGGATCTATACCCCCATATTCCATGAATACCTTCCTGAATTCTCCACAACCACGTCTCAAAATATCTACATCCGATCGACAATATTTTTCCATTTCTTGTTTGAAATTGAAACAATCGTGTTTTTGCACACGTTCGTTATACCATGATAAAAACTTTTCCCTAGCATTATCCCCATTGAATCTGGTTTATAATAAGAGACATCAACGTATGGACCAACATAAGCGGCAAATTTATCATTTATTTGCCCAATGTGGAAAATATCCCTTAGCCATTCTTTCAATTCCAAAGGTTTCTGGAAATTTTGCCAATCCTGAATTTATGAATTATATGAATCAATCAATCGTATACCTCCAGTTTCCATAACCATGAGTGTTATTACCGTTCATTATTACCTTCGGTTGTAACACCCCCTTTTCAATGAGATGATGAAGTATGAACTGACCATCATACGCTTTGAAATTATGGGCAAATAGCTGTAGCACCTTTATGTTGTTTTGAAAACAACCAATTACAAAATTCTGTCAAAGTATTTTTTCCTTCAAATACTACTTCTCGTCCTTCAGGAAACCGACTACAACATTCACAATTAAATTCTAATGGTTCATTGATACATTCATCACAAGCTCTGTGTGCAATACAATAGTTTAGGAATGTGTACACCAGTGTCTTGTTGACATTCGAAATCATAAAATATGAAAAACGGTTCCTGATCATCTTCTTCAGTTTTTGCTTTTATACTGCTGAATATGACATTTGTGGTCAAAATTAACAATCTTTTTATTTACAAAATTTACATTTCTTCTTTCCTACATGTATGATTCTTCTTGGAATCGGCAAACTGTCCTCCACATTTACCGCAACATTTTATGAGTTGACAAATTGATTTATTCTTTTTTTTTTTTTTTTTTTTTTTTGTCGCCATTCAATTTGCTTGTGATTTACAAAACACGTTCCACTATAAAATGTTCTGAGACAATCTTTACACTTAATACAATCTATCACATGACATTTTTGTTTTGGAACGACATGCCTTACACGAAGTAGGGCATATATGTGTTTCGCGATTTTGGTAACCAACATCAACATCTCACAATAGTACCCACATCCAAGAAATCCTATGATATTGTAATGCAATCATAGTGATCTTGATTAGAATACATGTATTATTTTGGTGTAGACTGAATTTCTGGATATTCAAACATCAATTCTGTTTCACAATGTTGTTGATGAATCTTGATCACATATACTGGATACATATATTGTTGTATTTCTTATATTCTTCAATTCCACAAGCTTTTTTGTGGTGAAATTCCAACTTCATTCAATAATTTCTTGGCTTCAATACTTTGTAATGGACGTGGATGACTGTCGAATTATATGCCATCGCATATTCCATGTTGAAGAAACTTCTCTATCAGCATGACATTTTATTTCCAACAACATAGCCCTGGCTAAGCACATATGTCTTTTGAATTTTCAATTTTTACAACAGTTTTCTTTTTTTTCGTGAAAACTCGAGAATCAATTTTCAGAGGTCATCTTCTTTCTTCCAGAACCTGTTGGTATTTTGGTAAACGTTGTTTCAATTGTCATCTCACCATCGTTCAAATTAAAAATCCATATTCGATTGTATAACTTTTTCTATTTCTTGTAACAATATACTTCCCATTCAAATCTCAACATTTAAGAATGGAATCGGTATCCCCATCTTTAATGCAGGATGATTTAATGCTACCCTGATTTTGTCGTGTGGATCACCATCAAATTCGTTCGATGATTTGATGAACGATATCAATCAAATAATACCCCAACGAAATTTTGAGGGTGTTCGTCTACATCAAATTTCTTGAATGTTGTTTTAAAAACTGATGATTCAGTTCTGAATTTTTCTTGATCTTCGACTTTTTCTTGTATAAGTCATAAAATCTTCTAACATCTGGTGCTCTTCGGTTTCACTCTCGGTGTCCGAGTATGGTACAAGTGGCATGTTGAATTTTATAATAAATATTAATCAATTTACAACAGCTTATATACTAGCGTTAAACCGTGACGTCTATAAAAGAAGCCCATAAATTCCATATGGTCATCATTAGTCTACTGAACTCTGAAGCGACATGGACTCTCAAGCGACAGATCGATCTTCCATTCAACTACAGAAACACGAGGAACATTTTGCTGACTATTCGAAAGTATGAAATATTGGCACAAAGGTGTGAAATGAATTTATATGTAAATCCGTTTACTCATGAAGTTGAATTCAGCAACATACCGAAAACCTATTCTATAAAACATAATGGGAACTTTTGTTGATCGTTTACATCTTACAATTATTTGGGCGACTCTGATACCTGATTTCTACAGGAAAGAGGTTTACAAAATTCAGCATCGATGAGAAATATGGAGGGAACGAAATATCACCTAACAGATGTTACATCTGTCAATCAACGGAGCATTGGGCTAATAAATAAGTAGCCAGAAGCTACAAGGAAAGTACATGGAATGTGTTTTGTGAATCCATATTCTCATGAAGTTCAATTTTTGGATTCTCCTAGTATTACCCAAGACCTGTGTGTTGGAAAATGCATGTCTTTATTACAACGAAGAGAGTCATCTGAAGCTAACCAAGAAATGTTATGTACGCTGGATGTTTCATCTGTAAATCGAAATTACATTGGGCTTGTGATTGTGACCAGAAACCAACGCCTAACACAGTGGATGTTAAGACCACCGAGAAACCAGTGAACAATCGTAAACGTAAACGCCAAGATGAACCGAGTTTTTGTGTTCAAATCAAGAAGAGGAAAAATTTGCGGTTCCAGTCAAGAAGATGAAAAATGACTTTTAGATTTGATTTGATTTATTTGTATGTTAAATGAATACAATTTTGAATAGACACTATATATATAGTTGAAATATATTGTTGTTCAATAAAATATTGTTAAATGAATACAAGTTGAAATGTATTTTATTCTTTGTTTTGTTATTTATCATTTTTATAATTCATATGTTAATTCATATGATTTATAAAATGCAAGTGTTTCTTTTCTGGAAAATATTGTGGTCCTGAAAAGGACCGTTTGATCTCTGTCTAATAGAATTCAGACAGATCAGATATAAGTTATTCAATGTAACTTTCCAAACAATTTTTGTTTGGAAGGCCAATGATAACCACGTCTTGCAAAGAATTGTTGTAAATAATTCTTTTATTTCTCTCTTTTTCTTCTTAACATCATTTTTCCTGGAGAATACAATGTTTCTCAAACGGTGGAAGAATTTCTTGATCTGCATTCTGGTATGTAAGAAGAATAGAATGAATACTATACGCTTTAAATCCAGAAATGATTTCAGCTATGATTTCATTGGGTAAAAATTAGAGGATTTGATTGGTGAAGTATTCTACCCCACTCATTGGATGATTTTCAATCCGTTTTTTACAGTCAAGCTTGTGTAAACAAACTTTGTTCACAAAACGCGTTTTACAACAAGCTTCTGATTGGACGAAAATCTGAAAAATGACTAAACTATAAAAAGTAGGTCAATCCGTTTAATGGGTATAAAAGCATGTGTTTTTTAACACATACTTCACATGTTTCATTGAACACTCAAAGAAATGAATACCGATCGAAGCAATATGATGGGAAGGTGGATCGCAGATTTGGTTGAAGTCGTAGGGTCGATGCAGAAAGACATAGAAACGTTACAAATGGTTACGGCTGACCTGTTGAGGAAAATAAAGGAAAAGCCAAAACCTGCTTACAAAGAAATTTGAAATGGAGGACGGCAAGAGTATTTTACGACAGAAGCAAAACCTGACACTACAGGCGTTTTGAAAGTTAAAACTCGAGAATCAAACAACAAATGGCGACGTACTACCATTGAATATTAATTTGTACAGTTGTACACTCTAAGCAAAAAACGGCCCTTTTCAGGGCCACCACACATTATTACGAAAAGATTACTTTACAATGTATATCCTATTAACTTTGTATATTGTATCATTAGTTGTTAAACATTAAGCATTTTGCAACAGCTTCTATACTATCGTTACATCGTGACGTTTATAAAATAAGCCATAAATTCCATAGGGGTATCATTAGTCTACTGAACTCTGAAGCGAAAGCATTATATTGTTCAGAGTGCAACCCTGTTAAAATGGATCAACTAAGAAAACATTGTGATCAGCATCCTGAAGTCGAAGAATGTAAATGTTTCGATTTTCTCAAAAATTGTACTATAGGCAATAGTAAACGGAGAATACACTATTAATGTAAACATTTATGAGTCACCCAAATATCAACATTATCCTTTCATAGGTACATAACAAACAATTCTAGATTTATACCGTTTGGTATTTGTCCAAAGATAACTGTGATAGAAAAAAATCAAATTTATAGGTTAGTAAAGTTCTAGAACATACGGGAAGGATAGTCAGATTTACTTTGACAAGGATCTTAAACCTTTGCTCATCTATACAGTCCATAAAATTCCTTTTTTTAGAGGGATTTGAACATAGAAACTAAAATATTAAGAGTTACCCCTCCCAATACCCTCAAATTAAATGTTAGAAAAGAGTACTGTAAAATGGAATATTGGTTAGCAGCTATCGTTTTGTAAGATACACTGTGATTGGTCACTTGATTTTATCAATTTCTAAGTAGTCAAATCCTTCTGATGGGTATAAAAGACGATCATAAATCATTAATTTACATTCTACACTATGGCTGACAACAGAAGTTACGATTTTGGCGTTCAAGATTTTGATATATTAGCAGAGACGATGAATGAAATATATCAACCAACCTTCCAGCCACCACACAACAACAACAACTACAACAGCAGCCAACTGTTCCTGTATACATTCCATTAGAGAAGAAAGAAAGAATTATTCCATGATATTGAAAGAACTACAGAAACTGAACAACAATACAGAAAGAATATTACAGAAACTAGAGAACATCGCATCACGACATAGTGTTCAACTGGACCGCATGACAGACACATATCAAAGAAACAGAGAAACAGTGGTGAAAATCGGGACTTGACATTTAACACAAAACCATGAAAGTGCCTATTAAGTTTGAATTGGACAAGAAAACAGTGGCGCAGATCAGTCAACATGCAGAAAGGGCCCTGTGTGGTACAGTTGACGAAAAAATACATTCACATAAAAGTGGGGTTGTGCACATCGTAAACACATTCGTCCAGAAAAAGAAAATCATTTGATTCCACGAAAATAAAATAGTACCAGTACTCGTGGGAAATAAAAATTAAAAAAAAAAAATTAAAAATTTTTAAAAAAAAAAAAAAAAAAAAAAAAAAAAAAAATTTGAAAAAATAAAAAAATATTGTACCAGTACTCGTGTCTTTTTTTATTTTAAAAATGTACCAGTACTCGTGTCTTTTTAAAAAATAAAAATAACAGTACTCGCACCTTTACCCAAACGGCCCTTTTCAGGGCCATCCCAAACTATTCGAACAGAATTCCTTTTCAAATAAAACAATTGCTATCACATGATAGTATATCATTATACATATGGACCTTGTACTGTAAACAATGGATAACGAAGACCTATTGTCTTTGTTATCAACATCCCTGTAACATTTATATAGCAGTCCGCAGTGATGTGAAAAAAACTGAAATTGTACAAAAGATTATTGATTATCGTAAAGATTTATTTAATATTGTACCCAAAAAGTAATATGGTGTTACAAAGAATGGCAACCCAGTTATACTATTATGCAAGAAAAGTTCAATTTCCTTAAATTTATTGAAGGTATCCCGGATGATGAAAATGAAATTGTATCCGATGTAACAATCCCACATCTTGTAGTATTTGATGATATTATGAGAAAAGATGAAGAAAAAATAAAATTATGGTTTACAAGAAAAGGTCATCATAGAAATTTCAGTGTATATATTATTACACAAAATATGTTTCAACAAAATAAATCGAGTAGAACTATAAGTCTTAACTCTCGTTACATGATTTTATTTAGAAAAGAACGTGATGGGTTACAAAATTAAAACATTATCACGTCAAATGCCAAAGTCCCACACTTAATTTCAGCCTACAATGATGCTACTTCTCAGGAACATGGTTATATTTAATTGATTATTTCAATCAAGAATTAAAAAACAATTCCGTTTAAGAAGTGACATTTTTTTCATCGTTGGCTTACAGATAAGGATGCTAGAGGACCTACTATTTATTCTCCAATATAGTAATAGATATCAGTATTGTATTTTCTATCAAGGTACCAACATGGCTTTCTCATACACATCAGGAAATATTATCCATGCTTTAAGAAATTTGAGTGATGAACAACATAAACTTACAAGAGAAATAATATTGAAATCTGGGTTAAAAGAGATATTGAATGGTTTTTTTTCAGTAGCTGCTCAAAATATAGTTGAAAATAAAATAAAATAATTAAACAAACCAAACAGTGCGTTTTTATAGAAAAAAATAAAAAAGATGTTAAACAATTAGCGGATCCTACAGTGATGATAATACAAAGAAAAAAATAATATAAAATCTGGTGGAGGAGGATTTTTAGGTGGTGTAATTGATTAGAAGTTTACTTTCGTTGGACAGGTACAAAAAAAAAACGTGAAAATAGAAAACTAACCAAAAAAACAAACTAAAAAGAAAAAAAACAATTAAAAAACAAAAGAAAACACGAAATAAAAAATCTCAAAAGAAAACAACTAAAAAAAGAAAACAACTAAAAACAAGCAAAATGAATCTTCAAGATTTTCTTCAATGTCTAGTATGTCTACAAATCCTAGTCCTGTTAATTCGCGTAGATCTATATCACCGTTTCATACACACTCATTGAGTGGAAACCTCAGTTCACATCGACACCTATTTTCCATTAGATCACCACAATTACCATTTACACAACTTCTAGCAAATCTGGATCATCATACAATACATCTTTTCCCAGTAATTCGGGTTCATTTGAGAGACAGCCTCCAAAAAAAAAGAAGTATAAGTATGGCCCTGAAATTGAAAATTGGTTTAGACTTGTTAATAAAACAACAAAAGAACATGAAAAACTGTTTACAGGAATATAATGCATTGGATGAACATCCAATAGCTAGGTTTTCACCGTTAAGAACACCTTTGAGATCTCCTAAAACCAAAGAAACTATCAGAAACAAACTTATCAAAAAGAAAAAGGAAAATAAAACATCTAAAAGATTGCGTTTTAAAAATCCAGAATTAAGAGTAAAAAATTAAAAGCTACTTAGCTGTATAAAATACAGTTATTAATTAATTTTGTGTCATTCAATATAAAGTATTGTTAGTATAAAGATGGGTAAGGTCCAAGAAATAAAACCAGTAAAAATAAACCATTAATTAAAAAACATGGTGGTAATGCTTTGGGCTATAGCTAAATGAACCTAAAAAAATATCGTGAAAAATTAATAAAAAATGCACCAAAATCATATAATTAAGTGTATATGCGAATGTTGTCACAATCTCTTAAAAGGCAATGTCACACTTTACATCTGATCAGAAACATAAATTGTATCCTAAGCGTAAACATCTCAGACAACTTGCATCAAAATCAATTTCAATTAAGAAAAAGAAAAATATATAAAATCAGACAGGAGGTATTTTACCATTTTTATTCTTCCATTAATAGGTAAAGCTATTCTAGGTGGTGCACTTGGTGTTTGGTGCACGAGCAGGTATTCGAGCTCTAGTTAAATAATGGCAGTCCGAAAAATGGCACTTGTTCCTTTTCATTTACTGGAAGAAATGAATAAATGGAAAATAGAACAAAGTCAAAAACCTCAACTTTCACCGGATCCATAAATTGCAAATACAGCTAAACTTCAAAAAAATTTATCTAACCTTTTATTAGAACAGATTTTATCGGAAAGTGAAAAGTAAGACAGCACGGAGAAACATTTACATAAATTTCAGGAATCATTTAAAAAAGATTTTAGAACCTCAACATGTTACAGTAAATGAAAGTACAAAAAGACCACTTAATGATAGGATTTTACAAAGTATACCAAAAACAATGCAAAGAAAGGCAGAACTTCTTTTAAGCATGCTGAAAGATAATCCAAAAATCAGTTGGGATGAAAATGGTTTAGTAACATATAAAGGAAAACTTATAAGGGGATCAAAATATTATTGATTTAGTTAATGACACTTTACGTCAAAGAAAAGGATTTAACCCCAGAGGCTGGGAGACATTCAGTACAGCTTTACAGGAACTCAATATACCACAAGACGTAGTTGGTAATAGACAACGATGGAACTGGATGCATAAATATCAAACTGATACATCTGACATTGAGTCGGATTCAATATTTAGTACACCTAAAACAGTAATGAAACATCGTAAAACACCAAAATCAAAAATTTCAGTCACCCCAACTTGTATAAAAAGAAAGTCTGATTTAACATATCTTAAAAAATGGGAGCCTTATTAAAGCACAAAGAGAAGAAACTTAATTCATTACTAAAGAAAATATATTATGATCCAAAAAGTTCAATTGCCTACACAAGTGCAAAACACTTGTATGATTCAATTAAACGAATAAACACATTTTCAGATGTTAGATTAAAACATATACAAGAATGGTTGAGCAGACAGAAAACATATACACTTCATAAACAAATTCAAAGACGTTTTACACGTCGTAAGACAATAGTAGGTGGTATCGATCAACAATGGCAGGCTGATTTGGCAGATATGCAACAATTCTCAGGTGAAAATGAGAATCAAAGATATCTATTGTGTGTAATAGATGTATTTTCAAAATATGCATGGTCATACCCCTTCCTAACAAAACGGGGAAAACATTGATTAATGCGTTTTGATTTGATACTAAAGACATCAAAACGAAAGCCACGGTCTTTACAACAGTGATAAAGGAACGGAATTTAAAAATAAAGAATTTCAACATTTCTTGAAATCTAAGCACATTCATTTTTTCACAACCGAAAACCCTGAAACTAAAGCAAGTATAGTTGAACGATTTCAAAGAACTTTAAAAACACGTATGTGGAAATATTTCACATATCATCAAACTAGAAAATATATTGATATTTTACAAAATATTGTTGATGGATACAACCGAACATACCATCGTAGTATTAAGAGGACCCCAATTTCTGTCAATACCTCAAATGAAATTGAGGTTACACATGCATTGTATGGAATGAAACAAGCTATTCCAGCCAAAAACAAATTACATGTCGTGATTTAGTTCGTATTAATAAAACAAAACGCACATTTGAAAAGGGTTATCTACCAAACTGGACGACAGAATTATTTAAAATATTTCATATTAATAAAAGTTTACCACCAACTTATAAAATTGAAGATCTTGATGGTGAAAAAATAATGGGTACATTTTACGGAAAGGAAATTCAAGGTATAAAAGATGATGAAATATATGAAATTGAATCAGTTTCTTGCTCGACGTACAAGACGTGTAGGTAATAAAACAATCAAGGAAACTAAAGTTCATTGGATGGGTTATCCGTCAAAGTTTTATAGTTGGATTTCGTCATCAAACATAATATGAATGAACAAGATATAAATTGAAAACGGAAAAATAGAAAAACAAGAGTTTTCATTTTGTGTAAACGAATACCCAAAAATCAATTTCAATATATTTCTCAAGTAGTTATAATATATGCAATTGTTGCAACAGCCATCATTCATTTAAGTATCCAAAGTCCTAATCGTGAATTGTGGCTCGTTCTTTTAAGTAGTTCTCTTGGATACATTTTACCAAGTCCTGGGTTAAAATTTAGCAAAAAACCACCAGACAGGCTTCGATTTTACAGACGGTAAAAAATGAATTCATTTTACGTAACCTTACTGAGTGATAGTTCTATGGATATTTATCCATCAAATATACAATGTTGTTTTAAAGTTAAATTACCTCGAACAGTTCGAATCGATAAAGAAAACTGGGAAATAGCATTAGCTGAATTAATTATTCCTTCTTCACAGTTTTTTAAATATTACCAAAGACGAAACAGAATTTAATATTATAACAAAAGATTTATCTTTCTACTCGGATGTTTCAGAAATAAAAAATAAAAAATTTGATATAAATGAGATAGGCTTTGGTGAAGATGGTACTCCAAATAAATGGATTATCAAATTTAATTTCCAACCTGGATCCTATTCATCAATAGCTCATGTATTGGAAACAATTGATAATATCATTCAAGATTCTTTTGGCGATATTTTAAAAAAAAACAAGCAAGCGATTAACGTTTCATATTCTCCGGGTATGAAACGTCCAAAATTTAGTTTCCATAAAATTCGCAAAACAGGAATTAAATTTAACCCTACATTGTTTTTAAAGTTAGGTGGAGATCCAAAGTTAGTAAACGATACATTTTTTTCAAGCAGTAATGCAAATGATTTTTTTCCACATTTGTCAAATTTAAATGAGGGGTTTAATCATTTGTTTATTTACTCTGATATTGTTGAATATTCGATTGTAGGACATATTCAGGCTCCGATTTTAAGAGTTGTACCATTCAAAACATCAAATTCAATTGAAAATGATATAGGTAGTCAACATATTAACCATGAATTTTTTAAACTTACATTATATGCCTATATCAAAATCTGAATTTGATACAATTCTATATAAATATAAGAGGAGATTCTGGCAATCCTGTTCATTTTGTTCTTGGAAAGTCTATGGTGAAGTTACATTTTAGGAAAAGAAAAATAGATTGAAAATGCATCCTGTATATCGAGGAGTTACACGTCAGTATGGGGCAGGTTTAGGATCCTTGTTCAAATCTGCAATTAGAACCGTTTCTCCAATTATAAAACCAATAATAAAAACTGGAGTAAATTCTTTTAAAATGAAGGAATGAAACAAGGAATAGGTTTTAGCTCAAGATATTTTTCTTCAACACAAAAATCCAAAGGATGTAATTATTTCACGAGGTAAACAAACAATGAATTCACTAGAAAATCATTTTTGAAGAAATTAGGTATAAAAACAAAGAAAAATAAGAGGAAACATCAGTCGCGTTCAATACATCGAGTTAAGAAGGTCCATAAATCAAGTAACAATCAAAAAGGTATAAAAAGGAGAAAAATATCTAACAGAAATTTAGATATTTTTGACTAAAATAAAAAATGATGCAAAACGGTTCTTGTGAATGTAGTAAGACTGAGTTGGATGTTCAATCAGTACCTCCAACCATGACTGCCATGCATGAAAGTCAATGGATTGAACATTTTCCGATTTCCTCTCTCAACAATAATGCTCCAATAGAATTTGTAATTCCACCAAAAACAGATAAATGGACAGATTTATCTCAATCTTACATGTATTTGAAATTGAAAATTTTAAAAATAGATAATACTACATTAGACCCCGATAATAATATTGCTCCAGTTAACAATTTCTTTCATAGTATCTTCAGTAATATTGATTTATATCTAAACAATAAACTGATAACAAATAATTCTGATACATATCCTTTTCGGGCATATTTAGAAAATCTTTTGTCATATAACGCTGAATGTAAATCAACACAATTAGCGGCTAGTGAAATGTGGTTGAAAGATACCGCCGGTAAATATGAGATTGTTGACATTGCAGGTGAAAATGTAGGTCTTAATAAGAGGAATTCATTTATTTCATTTCGGGAGTAAAGTAATCGAACTTCAAGCACGATTGCATTTGGATTTATTATTTTTACAAGAAAAATATTTACCCAATGGAATTGAAATTAGAATAAGACTCAATAGAGCATCGCCAAAGTTTTGTTTAATAGGCGGTACTGACGCACCAGAGACAAAAATAGATTTTGAAAATGTTAGTTTCAATGTAAGAACTGTTGAGCTATTACCGTCTGTGTCCAATGACATGAACAGACTCATAGCTCAAAAGAATATGAAAATTCCTATACGTAGAGTAGAAGTCAAAACATTCACAATTGCAACTGGAATGCGCTCAAAAATAGAAGATCATCTTTTTCAGGGGCAATTACCGAAACGGATATTCATTGGTATGGTTGATAATGCTAGTTTCAATGGGGAATACGCAAAAAATCCATTCAATTTTCAGCATTTTAATCTATCAAAAATTGATGTAAATTGTAATGGTCATGGTATTTTCAACCGTCCTATTTGAGCCGGATTTTGAACATAAATTATATCTTAAATCATACATGTCTTTGTATCAAGCTGTGTCTTCACTAGGTCAAAACAAATCATGATATTACTAGAGATGAATATGTAAATGGATATTGTTTGTGGGGTATGACTTGACACCTGACCAGGGCAGTGAAGAGGGACACCTACACCCTATAAGAACTGGAAATCTACGCCTTGAGCTTCAGTTTGCCAGAGCACTTGAAAAAGTCATCAATGTCATAGTGTTCTCAGAGTTTGATAACCAGATTGAAATAAATAGTCTTCGTGAAGTGATCACCGACTATTAATATTGGACAATATGAACAAAACAAATCTGAAAGTAACGTATTGGTGAAATCAACATCCAAAGATGGAAACCATCGAATTACAGTATATTCTGGATCGAGAAATATGGCTGAAGAGATTAAACGGAATAGTATGCCCAAAAGACAAGCTACCAAATCACAGACCATTAGACGTCCAAGCGTACATAATCAACACGGATAATTCTGATCAACCTGGAAAACATTGGGTAACTATTGTATTTGATCAGAAGAATGAAGCCATCTACTTTGACTCCTATGGATTACCACCACTACACGCAGAAATATTGTCTTTCTTGACAAACAATTCTACGAAATGGACATTTAACAAACAGAGATTACAAAGTGTATTCAGTACAACATGTGGAAAATACGTGTGTTTGTGTTGTTTGCGATTGCAAGAGGAAATACTCTGCGTCTCTGTATTCAACAAACATTCAGTTCATGAAATTACTTCAAGAATGATAGGACTATAACGATCTGGTTCAAACATCACTTCGGAACACTCTACGAAGGACCTCAGCAAAGTTCAACATCTGTCGGGTGTCAATGTTGTAAACCACAACAATATCATCATGCCATGTCTTTGCATTTTCCAAAATTACTTCATGTTGCAAATATGTTAACATAATATTGCATGTACCTTTGTAAAGATCAAATATGAATATCATATCTGGTCTATAATTCCATGTTGTAAATATGTTGTTGTTCAATAAAATATTGTTAAAACTTTACATATCTTGTATTCAATTTTTCCCACTATAAATTGAAAAAATACCATTATATTGATTTACAATCAATATTTATTTTCATTAACTTTTGTCAATATTAGAGTTGTCAGAAGTGGATGAAAAATATTTCTAGGATATTTTCATATGTATTTGATAATATTGGAGTTGTCAAAAATATTTGAAAATTATATACAGAACAGTATACCCCTAAATGTTCAAGGTGGTACTATGGCGTAATACAAGAAGTTTCCACCCTCCCCTGATAATGGGAGTAATAAGGGGTGCCACCTATGGCACGGTTTTTACATGTGTATTTTACATAGATAAAATTGTCTATGGAAAATACACATGTTAAAAAACCGTGCCATAGTCTGATAATGGGAGTAATAAGGGGTGACACCTATGGCACGGTTTTTTAACATGTGTATTTTACATAGATAAAATTGTCTATGTAAAATACACATGTTAAAAAACCGTGCCATAGTGTCACCCATTACTACTCACATTTTTACATTTTTTGATGAGTACATCTTTCAAAAACAATATGCTGAAAAGAAAATGCAAATATGTTTCATAATTTTTGTTTTATCTCACTTTTTGTAGCACCATGTGAATCACGCAAGGAAAAAAAGTAACGTCATCGAGAAAATGACGTTATTGAAACGCTGACGTTTGTACAATGCAATACAACAGCCTACAACAGAAATGCGTGTTCATAGACTCATTGACTGTGCTTGCTGTAAACTGTATTTGCTGATAAGTTGCACTAAATATATCTACAATTGTTAGTATGTATACTATCAAACATTGAACAGAATAAAACTATGATAATTACATGTAGTGAACAAACCAAACGCACCACTAGCAATGTTAAATCTATAATTACTAAATAATAACACATGTTTGGCCCAGTGTCAACATGATGCGATATGTCAGGAGCCGCGTAATTAGCACTACCATAAGTTTTATCTGTGATACGATTATTTTTCTGACAATTTCCAAATTTTATTTTATGTTGATTTTCGAAATATTCGACGGTGAACTAGTAAATCAAATTAATTAAGACCTAGACCCAGTTCTATCCGTGGCTAATTTTATCCAGAATACGTTTCCCAGTTAATGAGCCAACTGTTTACATTTTATTTAATAAAAAATAACGGTTGCGGGCACACTTTCACGTAGAGCGGGGCCGGGTCTGACCGGCTGTCGGTACAAACCGCGCCCCCCCCCCACCCCACATCAGTAAACACGTTTAAACCCAAGTTGATATCTTATATTGCGCATGTTCATTTCCCCGTGAGTTTTAAATTTGCGACAAACAGTGCAGAAAGTATTGCCAATAGGAATTAAATCGTTTTCCATATAACGGCATCTGTAAACCAAGACCTTTCATAAACATGATCATGCAATATGTAGATCTACGTAACTAACACAAAATTAAGTCATGAATACTTGAATGCAGATTTACCCGAGTGTGTCTACATATTTCGAAAATCGATATTGTATTAAGGCTTGTATGAGTGGCGATTCATGTCATAAGTGCCGTTTCTAACGCGTTAGAGAAGTAACGCGTTACTTGTGACATGTAACGCGTTACTAATACATGTACTATATAGTGAAACACATATTTGTAACGCGTTACTGCTCAACAGTAACGCGTTACAAGAATGACAGCGAGTAACGCGTTAGAAATTGGCTGTAACGCATATCAAATCCTCTATATTGGCGGATCGTGTCATAAGTACAGCTTCTAACATGTCTAATGTGTTAGAGTTCTAACGCGTTACTCTTGGTAAGTAACGCGTTACTTCTCAGAAGTAACGCGCTAAAAATGTATGATGTATATAATCAAATACCAATATCTAACGCGTTAGTGAAGCAGGAGTAACGCGTTACTTATTGTTGGTAACGCGTTACTGCTTGACCAATCAGAGCTCATGTTACAATACCCGCCATTTATCCAGAAGACCGGGAATGTGTAAAGTACGGACTAAATGATTAAATGTGACATCGTTATCATATCTGGTAAACACTCTGACCTACAATATACGTTCGAGCAAGTTCATACATGACCTGCTAGATAGTATTAGTTATTAAACCGACCGATGCGCAAGACGGTATTTTCTCTTTCAAGACTACTGTTATATTTGTCTCTTGGGATGAGTCGTGAGAAGCTCTGATCACATAGTCACACATACAGGTGTATAAGCATATAGGATACATGTACATGTAGAGCCCAAAAGATAGCGGCTGACTTTTAGTGTTGGCTGAACAGAGTTATCTCCCTTGCGGAAGCACATGGGCAAAAATGCTGGTAACATCAAGGTAGCGATAGATAAGCTCCGAGAGATAGCGACAAATAGACTCGGAGAGATAGCGAGAGGTTGACATTAGGGGAATGTTATAAGCGGCCCCAGCGGTAGATAAGGTTTTCCCCGCGTTTATATTTAGCCTCACCCGTTAGCCAGTGAAGTTTAACTATTGTTTACGGCCTGGATACGTGTAACTAAGAAATTTAGATGCAGGCAAATACCATGGTCCTGTGTTTCGAATGGAAGTCGTAATGTAGCTCTCATCTGCAGTCTGGTATTTGGCGGATTTGACTGAAAAAACACAACAACAAAAATTCATATCTTTTCCTTGAACGACCTTCACAGCACATTCCAAAGGTAGTGTGTCACCACTCGCTCTGGTCTATGTCATAAACCGACCATATACTTGCGTGATCCATAGGATAGTTATTGTGTAGCGAGAATATGAAAGAAACTTTGAGCAATCACTCTGTCATGTCACTGAGAAAAACACAAACAAAATCATCATTTTATTGTTGAACGACCCTCACAGCACATTGAATGGGGATTGTGACACCACTCACTCTTGTCTATGTTGTACACTGACCGTATATCTGCATAATCCATAGTAAAATTATTGTGTAGCAACTCTATGAAAGAAACCTTGACCAAATATTATGTCATTTGACAGAGAAAAATACAAACATCATCATTTTAGTGTTGAACGACCCTCACAGCACATTCCATAAGGATTGTGACACCACTCACTCAGGTCTATGTTGTACACTGACCATATACCTGCATAATCCATTGTATATTTATTGCCCAGCAACTCTATGAAAGAAACCTTGACCAAACACTTTGTCATTTGACGGAGTAAACTACAAAATACATCATTTTAGTGTTGAAACACCCTCACAGCACATTCGATAGGGATTGTGACACAACTCACTCGTGTGTATATTGTACACTGAGCATACACCTGCATAATCCATAGTATAATTATTGTCCAGCACCTCTATGAAAGAAACCTTGACCAAACATTTTGTAATTTGACGGAGTTAAATACCAAAAATCATCATTTTGCAGTTGAACAACCCTCATAGCACATTCCATAAGGATTGTGACACCACTCACTCAGGTCTATGTTGTACACCGACCATATACCTGCATAATCCATAGTATAATTATTGTCCAGCAACTCTATGAAAGAAACCGTGGAAACAACTGTCATTGCTGATTTGATACACATCAATATAGTGTGACGACTCACAGTAGTGTTGAAGAAACCGTCACCATACATTAATGGGGTTCATTTGCAGAGATACCATCATCCATTTTAGTGGTTTGATTTGGCGAAAAAAACAAAAAAAAAATCACAGTACATTGCATGGGGATTGTGACACCATCACTGAGGTCTATGATGTAAACTGACCATATACCTGCATAATCCATAGTATAATTATTGTCCAGCAACTGAAGAAACGTGGCCAAACACTGTCATTTGGCAGTAAAAAATACAAAAAATCATCTTTTAGTGTTGAACGACCGTCAAGTACATTGATGGGATTGTGACACCACTCACTGAGGTCTATGATGTACATGACCATACCTGATAATCCAGTATATTATTGTCCAGCAACTCTATGAAGAAACCGTGGCCAAACTCTTTGTCATTTGGCAGAAAAAAATACAAAAAATCATCATTTTAGTGTTGAACGACCCTCACAGTACATTGCATGGGGATTGGTGACACCATCATGAGGTCTATGATGTCAATGACCATATCCTGCATAATACATAGTATAATTATTTTCCAGCAACTCTATGAAAGAAACCGTGACCAAACATTTTGTCATTTGGCAGAGAAAAGTACAACAAATCATCATTTTAGTGTTGAACGATCCTCACAGCACATTCCATGGGGATTGTGACACCATTCACTCAGGTCTATGATGTACACTGACCATGTACCTGCATACTCCATAGTATAATTATGTCCAGCAACTCTATGAAAGAAACCTTGACCAAACACTTTGTCATTTGGCAGAGTTAAATACAAAACATCATCATTTTGGAGTTGAACAACCCTCATAGCACATTCCATAAGGATTGTGACACCACTCACTCAGGTCTATGTTGTACACTGACCATATACCTGCATACTCCATAGTATATTATTTGTCCAGCAACTCTATGAAAGAAACCTTGACCAAACACTTTGTCATTTGGCAGAGTTAAATACAAAACATCATCATTTTGGAGTTGAACAACCCTCATAGCACATTCCATAAGGATTGTGACACACTCACTCAGGGTCTATGTTGTACACTGACCATATACCTGCATAATCCATAGTATAATTAGTTGTCTAGCAACTCTATGAAAGAAACCGTGACCAAACATTTTGTCATTTGACAGAGTTAAATACAAAAAAATCATCATTTTGGAGTTGAACAACCCTCATAGCACATTCCATAAGTATTGTGACACCACTCACTCAGGTCTATGTTGTACACTGACCATATACCTGCATAATCCATTGTATATGTATTGTCCAGCAACTCTATGAAAGAAACCTTGACCAAACACTTTGTCATTTGACGGAGTAAACTACAAAAAATCATCATTTTAGTGTTGAACAACCCTCACAGGACATTCGATAGGGATTGTGACACCACTCACTCGTGTCTATGTTGTACACAGAGCATACATCTGCATAATCCATAGTATAATCATTGTCCAGCAACTCTATGAAAGAAACCTTGATCAAACACTCTGTCATTGGCAGAGAAAAATACAAAAAATCAACATTTTCGTGTTGAACGACCCTCACAGCATATTCCATGGGGATTGTGACACCACTCACTTAGGTCTATGATGTACACTGACCATATACCTGCATAATCCATAGTATAATTATTGTCCAGCAACTCTATGAAAGAAACCGTGGCCAAACACTTTGTCATTTGGCAGAAAAAAATACAAAAAATCATCATTTTAGTGTTGAACGACCCTCACAGTACATTGCATGGTGATTGTGACACCACTCACTGAGGTCTATGATGTACACTGACCATATACCTGCATAATCCATAGTATAATTATTGTCCAGCAACTCTATGAAAGAAACCGTGGCCAAACACTTTGTCATTTGGCAGAAAAAAATACAAAAAATCATCATTTTAGTGTTGAACGACCCTCACAGTACATTGCATGGGGATTGTGACACCACTCACTGAGGTCTATAATGTACACTGACCATATACCTGCATAATCCATAGTATAATTATTGTCCAGCAACTCTATGAAAGAAACCTTGACCAAACACTTTGTCATTTGGCAGAGTTAAATACAAAACATCATCATTTTGGAGTTGAACAACCCTCATAGCACATTCCATAAGGATTGTGACACCACTCACTCAGGTCTATGTTGTACAATGACCATATACCTGCATAATCCATAGTATAATTATTGTCCAGCAACTCTATGAAAGAAACCGTGACCAAACACTTTGTCATTTGGCAGAAAAAAATACAAAAAATCATCATTTTAGTGTTGAACGACCGTCACAGTACATTGAATGGGGATTGTGACACCACTCACTGAGGTATATGATGTACACTGACCATATACCTGCATAATCCATAGTATAATTATTGTCCAGCAACTCTATGAAAGAAAACCGTGGCCAAACACTTTTCTTTGGTCATTTGCAGAAAAAAAATACAAAAAATCATCAATTTAGTGTTGAACGACCCTCACAGTACATTGCATGGGGATTGTGACACCACTCACTGAGGTCTATGATGTACAATGACCATATACCTGCATAATCATAGTATATTTATTGTCAGCAACTCTATGAAAGAAACCGTGACCAAACACTTTTGTCATTTGGCAGAGAAAAGTACAACAAATCATCATTTAGTGTTGAACGACCCTCACAGCACATTCCATGGGGATTGTGACACCATTCACTCAGGTCTATGATGTACACTGACCATGTACCTGCATACTCCATAGTATAATTATTGTCCAGCAACTCTATGAAAGAAACCTTGACCGAACACTTTGTCATTTGGCAGAGTTAAATACAAAACATCATCATTTTGGAGTTGGAACAACCCTCATAGCACATTCCATAAGGATTGTGACACCACTCACTAAGGTCTATGTTGTACACTGACCATATACCTGCATACTCCATAGTATAATTATTGTCCAGCAACTCTATGAAAGAAACCTTGACCAAACACTTTGTCATTTGGCAGAGTTAAATACATAACATCATCATTTTGGGAGTTGCAACCCTCATCAGCACATTTCCATAAGGATTGTACACCACTCACTCAGGTCTATGTTGTACACTGACCATATACCTGCATTAATCCATAGTATAATTAGTGTCCAGCAACTCTATGAAAGAAACCGTGACCAAACATTTTGTCATTTGACAGAGTTAAATACAAAACATCATCATTTTGGAGTTGAACAACCCTCATAGCACATTCCATAAGGATTGTGACACCACTCACTCAGGTCTATGTTGTACACTGACCATATACATGCATAATCCATGGTATATGTATTGTCCAGCAACTCTATGAAAGAAACCTTGACCAAACACTTTGTCATTTGACGGAGTAAACTACAAAAAATCATCATTTTAGTGTTGAACAACCCTCACAGGACATTCGATAGGGATTGTGACACCACTCACTCGTGTCTATGTTGTACACAGAGCATACATCTGCATAATCCATAGTATAATCATTGTCCAGCAACTCTATGAAAGAAACCTTGATCAAACACTCTGTCATTGGCAGAGAAAAATACAAAAAATCAACATTTTCGTGTTGAACGACCCTCACAGCATATTCCATGGGGATTGTGACACCACTCACTTAGGTCTATGATGTACACTGACCATATACCTGCATAATCCATAGTATAATTATTGTCCAGCAACTCTATGAAAGAAACCTTGACCAAACACTTTGTCATTTGGCAGAGTTAAATACAAAACATCATCATTTTGGAGTTGAACAACCCTCATAGCACATTCCATAAGGATTGTGACACCACTCACTCAGGTCTATGTTGTACACTGACCATATACCTGCATAATCCATAGTATAATTAGTGTCTAGCAACTCTATGAAAGAAACCGTGACCAAACATTTTGTCATTTGACAGAGTTAAATACAAAAAATCATCATTGTGGAGTTGAACAACCCTCATAGCACATTCCATAAGGATTGTGACACCACTCACTC
This sequence comes from Conchocele bisecta, assembly GCA_029237695.1. Lineage (NCBI taxonomy): Eukaryota > Metazoa > Mollusca > Bivalvia > Lucinida > Thyasiridae > Conchocele > Conchocele bisecta. The sequence goes on from CM055266.1 coordinate 160,567,841, forward strand.
AGGTCTATGTTGTACACTGACCATATACCTGCATAATCCATTGTATATGTATTGTCCAGCAACTCTATGAAAGAAACCTTGACCAAACACTTTGTCATTTGACGGAGTAAACTACAAAAAATCATCATTTTAGTGTTGAACAACCCTCACAGGACATTCGATAGGGATTGTGACACCACTCACTCGTGTCTATGTGTACACAGAGCATACATCTGCATAATCCATAGTATAATCATTGTCCAGCAACTCTATGAAAGAAACCTTGATCAAACACTCTGTCATTGGCAGAGAAAAATAAAAATACAAAAAATCAACATTTCGTGTAGAACGACCCTCACAGCATATTCCATGGGGATTGTGACACCACTCACTTAGGTCTATGATGTACACTGACCATATACCTGCATAATCCATGAGTAATAATTATTGTCCAGCAACTCTATGAAAGAAACCGTGGCCAAACACTTTGTCATTTGGCAGAAAAAAATACAAAAAATCATCATTTTAGTGTTGAACGACCCTCACAGTACATTGCATGGTGATTGTGACACCACTCACTGAGGTCTATGATGTACACTGACCATATACCTGCATAATCCATAGTATAATTATTGTCCAGCAACTCTATGAAAGAAACCGTGGCCAAACACTTTGTCATTTGGCAGAAAAAAATACAAAAAATCATCATTTTAGTGTTGAACGACCCTCACAGTACATTGCATGGGGATTGTGACACCACTCACTGAGGTCTATAATGTACACTGACCATATACCTGCATAATCCATAGTATAATTATTGTCCAGCAACTCTATGAAAGAAACCGTGGCCAAACACTTTGTCATTTGGCAGAAAAAAATACAAAAAATCATCATTTTAGTGTTGAACGACCCTCACAGTACATTGCATGGGGATTGTGACACCACTCACTGAGGTCTATGATGTACAATGACCATATACCTGCATAATAGATAGTATAATTATTGTCCAGCAACTCTATGAAAGAAACCGTGACCAAACATTTTGTCATTTGGCAGAGAAAAGTACAACAAATCATCATTTTAGTGTTGAACGACCCTCACAGCACATTCCATGGGGATTGTGACACCATTCACTCAGGTCTATGATGTACACTGACCATGTACCTGCATACTCCATAGTATAATTATTGTCCAGCAACTCTATGAAAGAAACCTTGACCGAACACTTTGTCATTTGGCAGAGTTAAATACAAAACATCATCATTTTGGAGTTGAACAACCCTCATAGCACATTCCATAAGGATTGTGACACCACTCACTCAGGTCTATGTTGTACACTGACCATATACCTGCATAATCCATAGTATAATTAGTGTCCAGCAACTCTATGAAAGAAACCGTGACCAAACATTTTGTCATTTGGCAGAGAAAAGTACAACAAATCATCATTTTAGTGTTGAACGACCCTCACAGCACATTCCATGGGGATTGTGACACCATTCACTCAGGTCTATGATGTACACTGACCATGTACCTGCATACTCCATAGTATAATTATTGTCCAGCAACTCTATGAAAGAAACCTTGACCAAACACTTTGTCATTTGGCAGAGTTAAATACAAAACATCATCATTTTGGAGTTGAACAACCCTCATAGCACATTCCATAAGGATTGTGACACCACTCACTCAGGTCTATGTTGTACACTGACCATATACCTGCATAATCCATAGTATAATTAGTGTCCAGCAACTCTATGAAAGAAACCGTGACCAAACATTTTGTCATTTGACAGAGTTAAATACAAAAATCATCATTTTGGAGTTGAACAACCCTCATAGCACATTCCATAAGGATTGTGACACCACTCACTCAGGTCTATGTTGTACACTGACCATATACCTGCATAATCCATGGTATATGTATTGTCCAGCAACTCTATGAAAGAAACCTTGACCAAACACTTTGTCATTTGACGGAGTAAACTACAAAAAATCATCATTTTAGTGTTGAACAACCCTCACAGGACATTCGATAGGATTGTGACACCACTCACTCGTGTCTATGTTGTACACAGAGCATACATCTGCATAATCCATAGTATAATCATTGTCCAGCAACTCTATGAAAGAAACCTTGATCATCACTCTGTCATTGGCAGAGAAAAATACAAAAAATCAACATTTTCGTGTTGAACGACCCTCACAGCATATTCCATGGGGATTGTGACACCACTCACTGAGGTCTATGATGTACACTGACCATATACCTGCATAATCCATAGTATAATTATTGTCCAGCAACTCTATGAAAGAAACCGTGGCCAAACACTTTGTCATTTGGCAGAAAAAAATACAAAAAATCATCATTTTTATTTTGTGTTGACGACCCCTCACAGTACATTGCATGGGGATTGTGACACCACTCACTGAGGTCTATGATGTACACTGACCATATACCTGCATAATCCATAGTATAATTATTGTCCAGCAATCTATGAAAGAACCGTGACCAAACACTTTGTCATTTGGCAGAGAAAAATACAAAAAATCATCATTTTTAGTGTTGAACGACCCTCACAGCACATTTCATGGGATTGTGACACCACTCACTCATGTCTATGATGTACACTGACATATACCTGCATAATCCATAGTATAATAGTATAATTATTGTCCAGCAACTCTTTAAAAAAAAAAAAAAAAAAAAAAAAAAAAAAAAAAGAAAGAAACCGTGACCAAATACTTTGTCATTTGGCAAAGAAAAATTCCAAAAATCATCATTTTAGTGTTGAACGACCCTCACAGCACATTGCATGGGGATTGTGACACCAGTCACTCAGGTCTATGATGTACACTGACCATATACCTGCATACTCCATAGTATAATTATTGTCCGGCAACTCTATGAAAGAGACCATTACCAAACATTTTGTCATTTGACAGAGTTAAATACAAAAAATCATCATTTTGGAGTTGAACAACCCTCATAGCACATTCCAAAAGGATTGTGACACCACTCACTCAGGTCTATGGCGTACACTTACCATATACCTGCATAATCCATAGTATAATTATTGTCCAGCAACTCTATGAAAGAAACCGTGACCAAACACTTTGTCATTTGACAGAGTTAAATACAAAAAAATCATCATTTTGGAGTTAAACAACCCTCATAGCACATTCCAAAAGGATTGTGACACCACTCACTCATGTCTATGGCGTACACTTTCCATATACCTGCATAATCCATAGTATAATTATTGTCCAGCAACTCTATGAAAGAAACCTTGACCAAACATTTTGTCATTTGACAGAGTTAAATACAAAAATCATCATGGAGTTGAACAACCTCATAGCACATTCCATAAGGATTGTGACACCACTCACTCAGGTCTATGTTGTACACTGACCATATACCTGCATAATCCATTGTATATTTATTGTCCAGCAACTCTATGAAAGAAACCTTGACCAAACACTTTGTCATTTGACGGAGTAAACTACAAAAAATCATCATTTTAGTGTTGAACAACCCTCACAGGACATTGGATAAGGATTGTGACACCACTCACTCGTGTCTATGTTGTACACAGAGCATACATCTGCATAATCCATAGTATAATCATTGTCCAGCAACTCTATGAAAGAAACCTTGATCAAACACTTTGTCATTTGGCAGAGTTAAATACAAAACATCATCATTTTGGAGTTGAACAACCCTCATAGCACATTCCATAAGGATTGTGACACCACTCACTCAGGTCTATGTTGTACACTGACCATATACCTGCATAATCCATAGTATAATTAGTGTCCAGCAACTCTATGAAAGAAACCGTGACCAAACATTTTGTCATTTGACAGAGTTAAATACAAAAAATCATCATTTTGGAGTTGAACAACCCTCATAGCACATTCCATAAGGATTGTGACACCACTCACTCAGGTCTATGTTGTACACTGACCATATACCTGCATAATCCATGGTATATGTATTGTCCAGCAACTCTATGAAAGAAACCTTGACCAAACACTTTGTCATTTGACGGAGTAAACTACAAAAAATCATCATTTTAGTGTTGAACAACCCTCACAGGACATTCGATAGGGATTGTGACACCACTCACTCGTGTCTATGTTGTACACAGAGCATGCATCTGCATAATCCATAGTATAATCATTGTCCAGCAACTCTATGAAAGAAACCTTGATCAAACACTCTGTCATTGGCAGAGAAAAATACAAAAAATCAACATTTTCGTGTTGAACGACCCTCACAGCATATTCCATGGGGATTGTGACACCACTCACTTAGGTCTATGATGTACACTGACCATATACCTGCATAATCCATAGTATAATTATTGTCCAGCAACTCTATGAAAGAAACCGTGGCCAAACACTTTGTCATTTGGCAGAAAAAAAATACAAAAAATCATCATTTTAGTGTTGAACGACCCTCACAGTACATTGCATGGGGATTGTGACACCACTCAATGAGGTCTATGATGTACACTGACCATATACCTGCATAATCCATAGTATAATTATTGTCCAGCAACTCTATGAAAGAAACCGTGGCCAAACACTTTGTCATTTGGCAGAGAAAAATACAAAAAATCATCATTTTAGTGTTGAACGACCCTCACAGTACATTGCATGGGGATTGTGACACCACTCACTGAGGTCTATGATGTACACTGACCATATACCTGCATAATCCATAGTATAATTATTGTCCAGCAACTCTATGAAAGAAACCGTGACCAAACACTTTGTCATTTGGCAGAGAAAAATACAAAAAATCATCATTTTAGTGTTGAACGACCCTCACAGCACATTTCATGGGGATTGTGACACCACTCACTCATGTCTATGATGTACACTGACCATATACCTGCATAATCCATAGTATAATAGTATAATTATTGTCCAGCAACTCTATGAAAGAAACCGTGACCAAATACTTTGTCATTTGGCAAAGAAAAATTCCAAAAATCATCATTTTAGTGTTGAACGACCCTCACAGCACATTGCATGGGGATTGTGACACCAGTCACTCAGGTCTATGGCGTACACTTACCATATACCTGCATAATCCATAGTATAATTATTGTCCAGCAACTCTATGAAAGAAACCGTGACCAAACACTTTGTCATTTGACAGAGTTAAATACAAAAAATCATCATTTTGGAGTTAAACAACCCTCATAGCACATTCCAAAAGGATGTGACACCACTCACTCATGTCTATGGCGTACACTTTCCATATACCTGCATAATCCATAGTATAATTATTGTCCAGCAACTCTATGAAAGAAACCTTGACCAAACATTTTGTCATTTGACAGAGTTAAATACAAAAAATCATCATTTTGGAGTTGAACAACCCTCATAGCACATTCCATAAGGATTGTGACACCACTCACTCAGGTCTATGTTGTACACTGACCATATACCTGCATAATCCATTGTATATTTATTGTCCAGCAACTCTATGAAAGAAACCTTGACCAAACACTTTGTCATTTGACGGAGTAAACTACAAAAAATCATCATTTTAGTGTTGAACAACCCTCACAGGACATTGGATAAGGATTGTGACACCACTCACTCGTGTCTATGTTGTACACAGAGCATACATCTGCATAATCCATAGTATAATCATTGTCCAGCAACTCTATGAAAGAAACCTTGATCAAACACTCTGTCATTGGCAGAGAAAAATACAAAAAACATCAAATTTTAGTGTTGAACGACCCTCACAGCATATTCCATGGGGATTGTGACACCACTCACTTAGGTCTATGATGTACACTGACCATATACCTGCATAATCCATAGTATAAGTATTGTCCAGCAACTCTATGAAAGAAACCTTGATCAAACACTTTGTCATTCGGCAGAGAAAAATACAAAAAATCATCATTTTGGAGTTGAACGACCCTCATAGCACATTCCATAAGGATTGTGACACCACTCACTCAGGTCTATGTTGTACACTGACCATATACCTGCATAATCCATTGTATATTTATTGCCCAGCAACTCTATGAAAGAAACCGTGACCAAACACTTTGTCATTTGGCAGAGAAAAATACCAAAAATCATCATTTTAGTGTTGAAGGACCCTCACAGCACATTCCAAAGGGATTGTGACACCACTCACTCAGGTCTATGTTGTAAACTGACCATATACCTGCATAATCCATAGTATAATTATTGTCCAGCAACTCTATGAAAGAAACCGTGACCAAACACTTTGTCATTTGGCAGAGAAAAATACAAAAAATCATCATTTTAGTGTTGAACGACCCTCACAGCACATTTCATGGGGATTGTGACACCACTCACTCATGTCTATGATGTACACTGACCATATACCTGCATAATCCATAGTATAATAGTATAATTATTGTCCAGCAACTCTATGAAAGAAACCGTGACCAAATACTTTGTCATTTGGCAAAGAAAAATTCCAAAAATCATCATTTTAGTGTTGAACGACCCTCACAGCACATTGCATGGGGATTGTGACACCAGTCACTCAGGTCTATGGCGTACACTTACCATATACCTGCATAATCCATAGTATAATTATTGTCCAGCAACTCTATGAAAGAAACCGTGACCAAACACTTTGTCATTTGACAGAGTTAAATACAAAAAATCATCATTTTGGAGTTAAACAACCCTCATAGCACATTCCAAAAGGATTGTGACACCACTCACTCATGTCTATGGCGTACACTTTCCATATACCTGCATAATCCATAGTATAATTATTGTCCAGCAACTCTATGAAAGAAACCTTGACCAAACATTTTGTCATTTGACAGAGTTAAATACAAAAAATCATCATTTTGGAGTTGAACAACCCTCATAGCACATTCCATAAGGATTGTGACACCACTCACTCAGGTCTATGTTGTACACTGACCATATACCTGCATAATCCATTGTATATTTATTGTCCAGCAACTCTATGAAAGAAACCTTGACCAAACACTTTTTGTCATTTGACGGAGTAAACTACAAAAAATCATCATTTTAGTGTTGAACAACCCTCACAGGACATTGGATAAGGATTGTGACACCACTCACTCGTGTCTATGTTGTACACAGAGCATACATCTGCATAATCCATAGTATAATCATTGTCCAGCAACTCTATGAAAGAAACCTTGATCAAACACTCTGTCATTGGCAGAGAAAAATACAAAAAATCAAAATTTTCGTGTTGAACGACCCTCACAGCATATTCCATGGGGATTGTGACACCACTCACTTAGGTCTATGATGTACACTGACCATATACCTGCATAATCCATAGTATAATTATTGTCCAGCAACTCTATGAAAGAAACCTTGATCAAACACTTTGTCATTCGGCAGAGAAAAATACAAAAAATCATCATTTTGGAGTTGAACGACCCTCATAGCACATTCCATAAGGATTGTGACACCACTCACTCAGGTCTATGTTGTACACTGACCATATACCTGCATAATCCATTGTATATTTATTGCCCAGCAACTCTATGAAAGAAACCGTGACCAAACACTTTGTCATTTGGCAGAGAAAAATACCAAAAATCATCATTTTAGTGTTGAAGGACCCTCACAGCACATTCCAAAGGGATTGTGACACCACTCACTCAGGTCTATGTTGTAAACTGACCATATACCTGCATAATCCATAGTATAATTATTGTCCAGCAACTCTATGAAAGAAACCTTGATCAAACACTTTGTCATTTGGCAGAGAAAAATACAAAAATCATCATTTTAGTGTTGAACGACCCTCACAGCACATTCCATAAGGATTGTGACACCACTCACTCAGGTATTTATTGTACACTGACCATATACCTGCATAATACATAGTATAATTATTGTCCAGCAACTCTATGAAAGAAACCGTGACCAAACATTTTGTCATTTGGCAGAGAAAAATGCAAAAAATCATCATTTTAGTGTTGAACGACCCTCACAGCACATTTCATGGGGATTGTGACACCACTCACTCATGTCTATGATGTACACTGACCATATACCTGCATAATCCATAGTATAATAGTATAATTATTGTCCAGCAACTCTATGAAAGAAACCGTGACCAAATACTTTGTCATTTGGCAAAGAAAAATTCCAAAAATCATCATTTTAGTGTTGAACGACCCTCACAGCACATTGCATGGGGATTGTGACACCAGTCACTCAGGTCTATGATGTACACTGACCATATACCTGCATACTCCATAGTATAATTATTGTCCGGCAACTCTATGAAAGAGACCGTTACCAAACATTTTGTCATTTGGACAGAGTTAAAATACAAAAAATCATCAGTTGAGTGACCATGTAGTGAAACATTTTGAGTTGGACAACCCTCATAGCACATTCCTTCTAGGATGTGACACCATCCACTCACTCAGTCTATGTTGTGACACTGACCTATACCGGTTGCATAATCATTGTATATTTTATCAGAGTTATTCTATGGCTCACTAGTCAATAATTGTTTTATTATATGATAATAGTCTGTATATAGCACTTACGACCTTATGCTACTAGACAAAAATTGAAAAAGAATTTGAAAAAAAAAAATGAAAAAAAAAAATGGAAAAAAAGTTTAAAAATTAAAAATAATAATGCTCGCTACTGGAGCCCAGATTTTTTTTTAATAGTCCTATATTTATCTACATATATCTCCACAGGTCCACATAATGCCACAATATTTTCAACACAGTTTACGGAAATGTAATATAATCATTTACCTGTATAAATTATCTGTAAGTGGTCAGTGGTCAGTTGCACATGCTAGCACATGCACAGGTGAATAGTCTGTATAGCACTTACGACCTTATGCTACTGGACAAAAATTGAAAAATAATTTGAAAAAAAAAATGAAAAAAAAAAATGAAAAAAAAAAAAAATGGAAAAAAAAAGTTTAAAAATAATAATGCTTGCTACTGGAGCCCAGATTTTTTTCCAGTCAAATTGAAAAATAATTTGAAAAAAAAAAATGAAAAAAAATAATGAAAAAAAAAAAAAAAAAATGACAAAAAAAAGTTTAAAAATAATAATGCTTGCTATTGGAGACCAGATTTTTTTTTAATAGTCCTATATTTATCTACATATATCTGCAGAGGTCCACATAATGCCACAATATTTTCAACACAGTACCCAATGTAGTGATTTACCTGTATAAATTACCTGGTCAGCAGTGGTCAAGCAGTGGTCAAGCAGTGGACATCTGCACATGCTAGCCCATGCTTAGCACATGGTTCTCCCAGTTTCTATTGTTCTCTCTACAGTAAGGTGTACAGAGCACACGAGAAAAGGTATACAGAGCAGACGAGAAAACAGGTCTTCATGCATTATTGTCCAGTTTGTAGAGTGCGCAAAACAAAAAAGGGAGATAACTGAAAAATTAGCTACGCATGAGTTGTCATTCTTGTGCGCGACACACCTCCGGGTCGTGGTCTATGCATGTGTGAAGTTTCATGAAAATATTCCAAAGGGTGGTCGAGTTATGCTCCGGACAGGAAATCAGTGAGCGAAAACAAAAAAGGGAGATAACTCAAAAATTAGCTATGCAAGAGTTGTCATTCTTGTGCACGACACACCTTCGGTTCGTGGTCTAATTGAATGTGTTAAGTTTCATAAAAATATTCCAAAGGGTGGTCGAGTTATGGTCAATCAGTGCGCGAAACAAAAAAAGGGAGATAACTAAAAAATTAGCTATGCAAGAGTTGTCATTTCTTGTGCGCGACACACCTTCGGTTCGTGGTCTATGCATGTGTGAAGTTTCATGAAAATATTCGAAAGGGTGGTGGAGTTATGCTCCGGACACGAAATCAGTGCGAGAAACAAAAAAGGGAGATAACTCAAAAATTAGGTATGCAAGAGTTGTCATTCTTGTGCGCGACACACCTTCGGGTCGTGGTCTATGCATGTGTGAAGTTTCATGAAAATATTCCAAAGGGTGTTCGAGTTATGCTCCGGACAAGAAGTGTCTGCGGCGGACGCGGACGCGGACGCGGACGCGGACGCGGACGCGGACGGGACGCGGACGCGAGGCGCTGTCAAATCCATAGTATCCCCCGACGGTAGTCTGGGGGATACAATTATAATTGGTCACACGGTAAATAAGTTATAGCAGAATGGAAAATGTGACGGTCACACAACTTTTGCATCCCTCTGACATTTTCGCTACACGATGAGATAAAATAGATATTTTTAATACGACTCATTCAAAATTGTAATACGAATGTCCAGATAACTTACCTCCAGCTCCTCACTCCATCCAAATGTGATGCCGAAGTCAACAACAGGGTATGACATGATCACCGCTGGCGCACTGGCAGATGCAGCCTAGAATAATGTGACAGGTAGAAATGCAGAGATGTTACTATTGCATAGGACACACATCTGTCATGGAAATGGTGATTGATAGGTGTTTTACAACTGTTCAAAAGTAAGGACATATTCAGACGGGAATGCATCTGTACGAGTATGAAACATAACTTCAGTACTGAAATTAGAACATCGAGTTAGTGTCCTGATCTGGTGCAAGGCACCCATACTGCAGCTGATAACTTAGCATTGGGTGAGAAAAAAAGTGAAAGTGAATGAGTCCCACGAGACGGGACACAGTTTAAAGTCTCACCCGACAGACCAGTGGGGTGGAAATACTATGAAAGTATTGTTGATGCCCAAGGCGTGGTTTGAACGCACAACCTCCGGATTGGAAGTCAGGTGTTCTAACCCCTGGGCCACAAACCATCCATGGCAAAATATCCAATGGGTAAAACCAGACCTTACCTGACATGGGTGGGGGCGGAGGGGAATAGTAAATTATGTTCTGATTAATCAGGCCTGCATTTATAATATCAGGTTCTTGTTACAGGTACCCGACCACACCAGTAAAACACGTAGACACATATCGATTTACATTGAGCAGTGTCTTACAACAAGTGATAGCTACTGCAGTAGATACTGTCCTGGTGCTGCACAGGGCTACAGCAGACTGGCAAATGGCTTACGTTTAGTATGGTACATTACCATTACGTCCTACACGGAATATTTTAGGTTTGAAAAGACATCTAAAACAGTCATACATTACTTATTTTGAGGTCTATATTAAAGGGTCACCAAACAAAATTTATATAACTTTAACATTTGCATACTTAATGGTACCCAGATTGTTTACTTATTTCCTTATCGCCTTGGGTTGATGCTTCACCCACGCCTTTGGTTGGTGCAAGAGACTTCCGGTCAACCTTGCTGGACAATAAATATACTATGGATTATGCAGGTATATGGTCAGTGTACAACATAGACCTGAGTGAGTGGTATCACAATCCCCATGGAATGTGCTGTGAGGGTTGTTCAACACTAAAATGATGATTTTTTTGTATTTTTCTCTGTGAAATGACAAAGTGTTTGGTCAAGGTTTCTTTCATAGAGTTGCTGGACAATAATTATACTATGTATTATGTAGTTGTATGGTCAGTGTACAGCATAGACCAGAGTCAGTGGTGTCACAATCCCTATGGAATGTGCTGTGAGGGCTGTTCAACACTAAAATTATGATTTTTTGTATTTTACTCTGTCAAATGACAAAGTGTTTTTGGTTATCAAGGTTTCTTTCATAGAGTTGCTGGACAATAATTATACTATGGATTATGCTGGTATATGGGCAGTGTACAACATAGACCTGAGTGAGTGGTGTCACAATCCCCATGATGTGCTGTGAGGGTTGTTCAACACTAAAATGTTGATTTTTTGTATTTTTCTCTGTGAAATGACAAAGTGTTTGGTCAAGGTTTCTTTCATAGAGTTGCTGGACAATAATTATACTATGGATTATGCAGTTATATGGTCAGTGTACAGCATATACCTGAGTGAGTGGTGTCACAATCCCTATGGAATGTGCTGTGAGGGTTGTTCAACACTAAAATGATGATATTTTGCATTTTACTCTGTCAAATGACAAAGTGTTTGGTCCAGGTTTCTTTCATAGAGTTGCTGGACAATAAATATACTACGTATTATGCAGGTGTATGGTCAATGTACAGCATAAACCCGAGTGAGTGGTGTCACAATCCCCATGGAATGTGCTATGAGGGTTGTTCAACACTAAAATGATGATTTTTTGTATTTTACTCCGTCAAATGACAAAGTGTTTGCTCTAGGTTTCTTTAAGGTGTTGCTGAACAATAATTATACTAAGTGCTGAACAATAATTACTGGATTATGCAGGTATATGGTCAGTGTACAACATAGACCTGAGTGAGTGGTGTCACAATCCTTATGGAATGTGCTGTGAGGGTTGTTCAACACTAAAATGATGATTTTTTTTGTATTTTCCTCTGTCAAATGACAAAGTCTTTCATCAAGGTTTCTTTCCTAGAGTTGCTGGACAATAATTATACTATGGATTATGCAGGTATATGGGCAGTGTACAACATAGACCTGAGTGAGTGGTGTCACAATCCCCATGGAATGTGCTGTGAGGGTTGTTCAACACTAAAATGATGATTTTTTTGTATTTTTCTATGTGAAATGACAAAGTGTTTGGCCACGGTTTCTTTCATAGAGTTGCTGGACAATAATTATACTATGGATTATGCAGTTGTATGGTCAGTTTACAGCATAGACCAGAGTGAGTCGTGTCACAATCCCTATGGAATGGGCTGTGAGGGTTGTTCAACACTAAAATGATGATTTTTTGTATTTTACTCCGTCAAATGATAAACTGTTTGGTCAAGGTTTCTTTCATAGAGTTGCTGGACAATAATTATAGTATGGATTATGCAGGTATATGGTCAGTGTACAACTTAGACCTGAGTGAGTGCTGTCGCAATCCTTATGGAATGTGCTATGAGGGTCGTTCAACTCCAAAATGATTATTTTTTGTATTTTACTCCGTCAAATGACAAAATGTTTGGTCACGGTTTCTTTAATAGAGTTGCTGGACAATAATTATACAGGTGTATGCTCAGTTTACACCATAGAAACGAGCGAGTGGTGTCAGAATCCCTATGGAATGTGCTGTGAGGGTTGTTCAACACTAAAATGATGTGTTTAATGCTAAATGACAAAGTGTTTCATCAAGGTTTCTTTCATAGAGTTGCTGGACAGTGGACACTAAATATACTATGGATTATGCAGGTATATGGCCAGTGTACAAGATAGACATGAGTGAGTGGTATCACAATCCATATGGAATGTGCTGTGAGGGTTGTTCAACACTAAAATGATGATTTTTTGTATTTTACTCCATCAAATGACAAAGTGTTTGGTGAAGATTTCTTTCATAGAGTTGCTGGACATTATGCCGGTATATGGCCTACAACATAGACATGAGTGAGTGGTGTCACAATCCCTATGGAATGTGCTGTGAGGGTTTTTCAACACTAAAATTATGATTTTTTTGTATTTAACTCTGTCAAATGATGAAGTGTTTGCTCTAGGTTTCTTTTAAAGAGTTGCTGAACAATAATTATACTATGGAGTATGCAGGCATATGGTCAGTTTACAACATAGACCTGAGTGAGTGGTGTCACAATCCCTATGGAATGTGCTGTGAGGGTTGTTCAACACTAAAATGATGATATTTTGTATTTTACTCCGTCAAATGACAAAGTGTTTGGTCCAGGTTTCTTTTATAGAGTTGCTGGACAATAAATATACTATGTATTATGCAGGTGTATGGTCAATGTACAGCATAAACCCGAGTGAGTGGTGTCACAATCCCCATGGAATGTGCTATGAGGGTTGTTCGACACTAAAATTATGATTTTTTTCTATTTTACTCTGTCAAATGATAAAGTGTTTGCTCTAGGTTTCTTTTAAAGAGTTGCTGAACAATAATTATACTATGGATTATGCAGGCATATGGTCAGTGTACAACATAGACCTGAGTGAGTGGTGTCACAATCCCCATGGAATGTGCTGTGAGGGTTGTTCAACACTAAAATGATGATTTTTTGTATTTTTCTCTGTGAAATTACAAAGTGTTTGGTCAAGGTTTCTTTCATAGAGTTGCTGCACAATAATTATACTATGGATTATGCAGTTGTATGGTCAGTGTACAGCATAGACCAGAGTGAGTGGTGTCACAATCCCTATGGAATGTGCTGTGAGGGTTGTTCAACACTAAAATGATGATTATTTGTATTTTACTCCGTCAAATGACAAACTGTTTGGTCAAGGTTTCTTTCATAGAGTTGCTGGACAATAATTATAGTATGGATTTTGCAGGTATATGGTCAGTGTACAAGATAGACCTGAGTGAGTGGTGTCACAATCCTAATGGAATGTGCTATGAGGGTCGTTCCACTCCAAATTGATGATTTTTTGTATTTTACTCCGTCAAATGACAAAATGTTTGGTCACGGTTTCTTTCATATAGTTGCTGGACAATAATTATACAGGTGTTTGCTCCGTTTACACCATAGACACGAGTGAGTGGTGTCAGAATCCCTATGGAATGTGCTGTGAGGGTTGTGTCTTTGTATTTTTATCTGCTAAATGACGAGTTGCTGGACAATGGACAATAAATATACTATGTATTATGCAGGTATATGGCCAGTGTACAAGATAGACATGAGTGAGTGGTGTCACAACCCCTATGGAATGTGCTGTGAGGGTGGTTCAACACTAAAATGATGATTTTTTTTGTATTTTACTCCATCAAATGACAAAGTGTTTGGTGAAGATTTCTTTCATAGAGTTGCTGGACAATAATTATTCTATGGATTATGCAGGTATATGGCCAGTGTGCAACATAGACATGAGTGAATGGTGTCACAATCCCTATCGAATGTGCTGTGTGTGAGGGTTGTTCAACACTAAAATGATGTTTTTTTTGTATTTTTCTCTGCCAAATGACAAAGTGTTTGATCAAGGTTTCTTTCATAGAGTTGCTGGACAATAAATATACTATGGATTATGCAGGTATATGGTTAGTGTACAACATAGACATGAGTGGTGTCACAATCCCTATGGAATGTGCTGTGAGGGTCGTTCAACACACAACGACACCCCAATAAGAGTGTCAAGACGGGACAACTTTAACGGACAGAAAATTATATATGGCCTACGACCAACAACAAAATGGTAACTCGAACTAGTATATAACAAATCATTAACTATAAATTAGTCAGGTCTGGTGTTTTCGTAAGTATGTACACTATAATATAATATACACCAATACAAGATTGTAATCGATACGGCGCTGAATTGCAGTGCAATGTGCAATGGCAACGACGCGAAAACAACGATGCAAGAAGCGAGAAGGCAAATTGAATGAATAAAACCGAGTAATCCGATCAGAAAGATCGATTCGGATACCTTCGGTTGCTGAGCCGCTTAGAAGATTGAGAAAAGTTTTTGAGATTGGAGGCTATATATCTGAAGTATTTTAGATTAGAGCCTATCTATCGGAAGGTTATCTATCGCTGGCTTGACTCCAGTAAAAACGCTAGCAGATCGATATCACTGCGCCTTTATGTTTGCTGACTATTAAAAACAGTATTACGAAGCACATCTACTTTGTTCGTTATCGAAAACGATCTTGCTATTTCCCCAAGCAAGACATGGTGGAGAATCTATCTAAAGTTCCAACATTGAACAAGACGAATGAATTTGTTTTCTGTCTACTCATGCTACTCGCCCACGAACCAACTCGTCCCTAGCTCTGCGAATGACAAGCCGTCATACTCATCGTAATCATGAATTATTCAAATCCGTTTCTCACGGACGATGCTCAGCTGACCTCACCCGTCTTTCATACGCCTTCAAGACCCCCAGTGCCAGTACACCATACACAAATGACTTTCTTTCCCAGATTCCGCCTCCATCAAATGACAATGTTGTTAGATCTACACCTCAAACAATAATTGTACAGTACCCTCCATCTGAGAAGGTCATTCGAAAGTTTAGTGGATATATGAACGAGGATCCATTAACATTTTGGACGAGTTTGAATCGTATCGAACATTGTCGAACATTTCCAATGAAGATCCGAAAGCTGTTGCAGCATTCCATTTACACCTGCAAGGTCCTTCATTAATATGGTACAGGGACCTGAACACCATCCATAAAGTATCGTGGACGGCATTAAAGGCAGCATTTGAAGCGGAGTACTGCGATGTAAATAATCCGGCGTTAATTGCTGAAGAAGCAGCTTTCAACAACATGATTTTATCGCCTACACAACCTATGGAAGAGTACCACTCCCTTATTTGCCAGAAGGGAAAGAGGCTGGCGAAATCCAATCGTGATATGACATATCGTTTCATCGAGGGTCTGCCGTCTAAACTTGCGTTCTTCGTGCGTGCAGGCCGAGTGGAAAATCTCTGCGCGATGCACTTCATGTCGCGAAAATCGGCGAAGCACATGGTTATCGACTATCGGGTGAATCGGTTGCAGCAGTTTCCACCAGAAGTACGACTGGCGTACCGAACCAAGAATCGCGTTGGAACCAGTCGCGTGCGCTTACCTGCTACAGGTGTGGTGGCCTAAACCACGTTAAATCACGTTGCCACTGGACAGGCCAAGGCCCGAAAATGCCTACACTTAGTTGTCAGCTTTGCGACCAGTTTGGGCACAGTGCCAAAGAATGCCTACAGAATCCCAGAAACACTGTCCCCAAACTGGAAACAAACTGCCAACTTTGTGGTAGTGACGCTCATATCGCCAAACGTTGTCCAGATTTAAACGCGAACGGCCTGGGATGACGCGCCACTCTCAGGCCAACAAACATTGTAACTGATCAATACGCGCATGTTTCTCAGTCCATTTCAGATTCCCCAGATACAGATGAAGATACAAGCCATGTTGATGTCGATAACTTTTTGTACTACCATGTTCGTGTAGCAATACACCTGTCACTGCTTTGTTGGATTCTGGCAGTTCCATCAATATTGTATCAAAGAAGTTATATAATATGATCCCAAATCTCAAATTGATAACTTTCAGCTATCTTCATCAAATATCTTATTGGCTAATGATCAGTCTGTCAATATTTATGGAACAGCCAGCATTCGCATTTACAGTGTATCTGCACAGAAATCAACTTGTATAAGTGTTTTACATTTGGAAACGTCATCACATCCCTTACTTCTTGGCACTGGTTACATGAGGGATAATGGTATTAGTCCTTGATTTTAGCAAAAGCACATGTACGTCATTTGCTGGGGTAAAAAACAATACTAAAATCCGTTGTAAAACTACAGTTGTTATAAATCCCAACTCTGAATGTATTGTCACTGCCAAGTTGTCTGGTGATGTTAGGATTGGTATGCAGGGTATCTGTGTTGGGTCATGCTGAAATGTCGCACAAGGGTTTAATGGTAGCCAAATCTGTGGTTACTTGTAGTCCGGGTCACTCTGTTGCTGTGAAATTGTTGAACCCAAGCAACGAAACTGTATATGTAAATAAAGGGGCTATTTTGGCTAGCTTTAAACTGTGTGACAATTCGGTAGACTTGATACCATTTTCATGTGCACATGTCAAATTAGAGAAAGAAAATGCACGTACCTATAGTTCTGATGATGTATGTAAGTCACCTGGTCCTGACAATGTTAGTTTGGACAAGTTCAAGTCATATTGCCAGGTAGGTGATCAGTTATCAGCTGATCAAGCAGAGAAAGTCTACAACTGTTTGTACCGTCATAAATCTGTATTTATGACTGATGAGAACCCTGAACTTGGCTATACTGAGATTGTCAAGCACCAGATTCACTTGAAACCAGATGCTTCATCTAAGCATCAGCGTCCATACCGTTTACCCCCTGACAAGAAACAGGTTTTGCGCGCCATCAATTAGACGATCTGTTAGAAAGAGGTATTATTACCACAGTTTCAGAAACTGAACAGGTTCCAATAACAAGTCCCATTGTTTTTGGTAGCAAAACGGAATAAGCCAAAAACCGATTTGACCAACATTACACGAGCTAATAGTCTGTCATCCTACCGATTTTGTTGTGATTTTCGATATTTAAATACACAAACTCAGGATTTTCGGTACGCAATTCCTGATTTACATGATCTGACGGAATCGTGCTCTGAGCGCACACCCAATTTTATTACCACACTTGACCTCAGCTCGGGTTTTTTCCAAATGGGTATTTCGGCTGACTCCACAAAATATACAGCTTTCAATACTTGCTATGGAACCTTTAAGTTTCTCAGACTTCCTATGGGTTTGCGTACCTCGCCCAATTCATTCCAATTACTTATGGATAAAATATGAATGGATTAACATATGTATCAGTACTGTGTTATTTAGATGATATGTGTATTATATCTGAGACGCTAGAACAACATTTGTTAGATATACATGAGGTTTTAAGCAGGCTTGAGAGGTCGGGTTTGAAGCTAGGTCCCAAAAAGTGTAAATTTGCACAATCAAAATGTGTATTTTTGGGTCATGAAATTTCAAAGTTTGGTATTAAACCACCTAGTGACAAAGTCGAACTTATTAGAAACTACCCTATTCCGACAAACAGGAAGGAGCTACAACGTGCTCTAGGTCTATTCAACTGGTTTCGGAAATTTATTCCCAACTTTAGTGCTATAGCTGCTCCACTATACATGTTGCTGAAGAAAGGTACATCTTTTAACTGGTCACGTGAATGTGACGACAGTTTTCAGCAACTGAAAAACTTATTGGTGAATTCACAAGCTTTAGCATTTCCGCACTACGATTTAGAATTTCGGTTAGCTGTGGATACAAGCAGCAAAGGAATAGGTTACATGTTGTATCAGATTCATGAGGATCAAACATCACGCGTTGTTCGGTTTGGCTCCAAAGGTTTGTCGAAATGGCAGCAGTCATATGGGCCGACAAAGTTAGAATTTCTTGGTCTCGTCACAAGTGTTCTTGATTGTGCACCATACTTACGTGGCCGACATTTTGTAGCTGAATGTGATCACCAGGCATTGAAACCGTTATCACAAAAAACTTTGAAAGGAGCCATATATGAACGTTGGCTGGCAATACTACAGCAATTTGACATGGATATTGTGTATAAACCAGCCGCGCAGATGGTCGTTCCAGATGCTTTTTCACGAGTTCAGTCGTTTCGTGAAATACTAATGTCTAGTCCAGAGGAAGATGATCTACATTTCCCCTATGTGCCAGAGAAAGCAACACAAATCAAAATTATATCACCAGAGAATGACATTCCACACATAATGCCTCATGTGAACAGTTTAGTACTGCAAACTCTTGAACATGATGAGTATGATGCAGATACAGAGGACAATAGTTTGTGTGACACCGAGTTGTATTGTGTTAAACCCATTTCTGCGTAAAACCCGAAAACAGAAAACTTACAAACATTAGACATTCATACATGCACCGTGATCAATTTCCAAATAGTGGATACTCCTCAGATTCTTACACTAGTGACATTCACATTTGTGCCAAATTATCAGCACCAGCCGTGTCTGAGATACCAGCCGTGTCCAAAGTACCAGCACCAGCCGCGTCTGAGATACCAGCACCAGCCGTGTCCGAGGTACCAGCACCAGCCGTGTCCGAGGTACCAGCACCAGAGTATCCGAAGTACCAGCACCAGCCGTGTCCGAGGTACCAGCACCGCCGTGTCCGAGGTACCAGCACCAGCCGTGTCCGAGATATCTGCACCAGCCGCGTCCAAGACCGAGTTTATTTGTCAAGTTGCATCAGTGAATGTTCATTCCTCTGAAAATGACACTTCAACCAAACAAACCAACTGAATCAGCAAATTCTACTGACATTGATTCACAGAAATATTGAATTGCTCGCAAAATTAGACTTTAGTGTTGACCACTTGAGAAAGATGCAGCATGGAGATACAGAATTGCAACCGTTAATCTCATATTTATCAGAGGGCCGTCTTCCAGACTCGCAGAAGGAAGGAAGGAGTATTAAACTAAAGTGGCCCGACTATGCTGTCATGGATGGTCTTCTATTTCATTCTCGTATTCAGAAGTCGAAACGTGTGGGCTCGCTGAAACATCACCAACTTGTTATTCCGAAATTGTTAATACCAGTTGTACTTGATTTACATCACAATTCCATGTTTGGTGCGCACGGTGGTGTACAGGATACAATCGACAAGATTAGAGAACACTACTATTTTCAAAGACTATCTACAATTGTTTACGACTATGTGAAATCGTGTCCAGCCTGTCAAAGTAGAAAAATAACTCCAATTCACACACATGAAAAGATTGTGGCATATCCCACACCTAGCGCGCCATTTCAAGTTTGGCAAATTGATTTGTATGGTCCATTGCCGTGTTCGTCGAGCGGAAACATACATTTTTACTGCCCTTGATATGTTCTCCAAGTTTGTTGTCAACATTACAATTGCAAGTAAAGATGCGTTAACAGTTTCATCGGCAATGTATCAACTTGTGACAATGTATGGTGTATGTGATACTTTGATAGCAGACCAAGGATCTGAATTTATGGCTAAAGTTACGAAAGAAGTTTGCAGACTACTACGTATCACGCAGCAATTCACGCCAGCCTTCATGCACCACTGTTTGGGTGCAGTTGAGAGGACTCACTTGACATTAGCAACCAGGTTGACACCATACATGGACAAAGATTGTCGTAACTGGGAGTCCTGTTTTTTACCAACAGTAACATTTGCAATGAACAGTGCTCTGAATTCATCTCTTGGTTACTCACCATTTGAGATCTTGTTTGGTCAGAGGCCTAAATTTCCTCTATCCTCCCCTGTTCTGTCAACTGATTTTGACACATTACCTCAAGATTCGCATGAATATATTCGAAAGCAAGCTGAACGGTTAGATGTTATTCGTACACATGTGCAGGAGAATGCTCTGAAAGCACAGGATGAAATGCTGAAATGAGCTAATTCAGGATCAAATCCTTTGAAACTTAGTACAGGTGATTATGTATATCTGCGGTCAGAGCCAGCTGGACCAGCCAAGAAACTACGAAATCAATATTCTGGTCCATTTATTGTTCATGAGCTACCTAGCCCGCACATGGTACAACTTTGTGATATTCAGACAAACAGTGTACACAAACAACCAGTACATATCACGCGTTTGAAACCTGCTTACATTCACGAACCGACTCCATCGGCCTACTTCAAAGTGAGTACCAGAGTTCCTGATGTTGTGAAATCACAAGCTTCAACACAGACGGATATAACTAATCAATCCACAATGACATCCTTAATTCCTTCCCATGATCCTGTTGTGATAGAGATACCTTGTGCAGGAACGTCAGTGAAAACGAATGATGTTGTTTTACCCACACGACCAAAACGTGAGATCAGGAAACCAGTACGGTACGGTGATTTTACTGACCACAGGAATCCAGTGACGATTCTTCTCAGTTTTTCAGAATCAAACGCATTTTAGCACAACGAACTACTGATGATGGAAATATGTTTTTAGTACATTATGCTGGCGAACCAGCTCAGAATGCGGTTTGGGTCCCTGTTTCCAACCTGAACCTCAAAGCCAAAGAGTCTATCCGGTGTAAACCGCCTCCATTAGTCTAGTCATTAGGTGAATAGATGAGTTACTAGTAACGTGACCCATTAGTGAGGATACATGTACATTACCATGATTAGTTCATTACTCAATTTACAATCAGCGTAGATCCGGATCAGACTGCGCATCCGCGTAGTCTGTTCGGGGGCTGCACTGTTTGTCATTGGCAATCGGCGTAGACCCGGATCAGCCTGCGCATTAGCATAGTCTGTTCGGGGGCTGCACTGTTCCGTCTTGGCGGTCAGCTTGGGCCCAGATCAGCCTGCGCATCCGCGTAGTCTGATTGGTGTCAGCATTTTTTGCCATTAGTGACAGGATGTTGCTGCGATTGACTTGAATTAATTCTTCAAAGATACATGTATGGCACATTTCCTCACAGTGGTTAGGCTACTAGACATGCTAGACGAGGTATGGTTATTCTTGATGTATTTGTGTTTAGTACATGACATAATTATGTATCAGAATTATTTCAATTGTCTTCTATGTATGATATACATGTAGGAAATTTGAATTTGATTTGGAATATGAAAATCTGCCAAGTATCGAGCATAGGCATTTGATGATTATCACAATTCATACGCGTGCCCATAGCACGTTTTTAAATCCATTTACATGTATACATTTGTTGTTTCCATCCAGTTTCGTCAGTGTAACAACTTTGCTGTAAAACTTGGTAAACATTGACAAATTTTCATTGGCATTGCATACATGTACATGAACTTTCAGTTTTGTTTTCACATCTGTATTTCGGCACTTCGATGTCTATGGTGTACCTCATACGTCATGGGTATGTGGTATATGATGGGCGTCTATTTCATTAGCCATCAGATTTGAAAACAAAATGTTTGTGATGTGCAAATCATATGTCGAGTCCGGAAAATTGTATAATTACGATCGATTTGAAAAGCTGACATGTTTGCACTGTTCTCCAAAACCAAAAGCATACTTGTGCGAAGTATATGGCTTAATGCGCTATTTTCACTGATTAATGTGTATGGTTTTTTTTGCTGGTTGAAAAACGGAGCATATATGTGCATATAAACATTCATCTCTTCATAGTCCATCTGATTATATGTCTGTTCATCTGACTGTACTTTCATCCATACATTCATCTACCTAAACTGTCTGCCCGATAGTTGCCATCAACTCAACCTACATGTAGTCAACATAAACTTTGTATATGCATTCCTCATGTTTATTTAATCAATCAATCAGATGACCGTGACTTTGCTGGAACACGTATTCACGTATATCCTTGTTCCTTGCTCCATTCACCTTCTTTGCATTTAAATACTGACATTGCTCGACAGGCGTGTAAAATCATTAATGTGCTACCATATCTGACCACTGGCACTTATATATTGCCATGTATGAGAATTTACATTTCTGGTGAAATTTTGATATTGATTGTTTTATGCTACTGTATGCATATGTACTTGCTATGTAAAAATGAGATCTATGCTATAACTGCATTACAATGGTTGAAATGTCGGGTCTGCAAAGGTGGGAGGGATACTGCGGCTAACAGTTGGCCATTGACCCTGAATAAATCATTGAGTGTGATTGATCAACCAAAATGTTTGGAAAGTAACTTGTAATGTCAAATGATACCATATTCAATCATTCAACAGTGTAAAATTTCACCAATGGTTTAAGCTGTCCTGAACTAATACTCTACATGTATAAATGTATTGGTTGGGGATTATGCTGTTCCAAGGATCCATACATTTCGTACATTGACCCTGTATACCCATAATACTGTATGTATGTCTTTAATGATTAGTCATACTCTTTGTGCAGTATTTAATGTATTTGTGTTGTTTCCGAATACATGTAAATACAAATATCATGTTTCGACAAATATTATTTGCCAAAATTCGGAATATGATCTTGGCTGGAAACGGAGGCCTTATAATTTACGTAACAGCGGTGGTCTCGGATCAGGCTGCGCATCTGCATAGTCTGATCAGGCCTACACTGATCACTGTTCAGTATGATAATCATCCTAGATGTTTCCAACAGAGTGTAATACTAGGAGTTTGTATTTGCAGCCATCACGGTAATTAATGGAAAAGATTAATTCGCACTGATCAGTCCTAGGGAACTGTTTCACAGCCAGTGGATCATATGATTATGTACAAGTGGTACAGGTGTGTGAGTCAATGTTACGAGCAATGACATTTCAAGGTCTATTGTTTATATACGAGACTGTGTAAAGCGTCTCAATATTCTGCTGTCAGAGCAACATTTACTTGTATATTGAAATAACTAATGCACGACACAGTTGCATCACGGACATGTTCTGTCGCTACATGATTGTCTTGGATAGTACCTATATCTACAAGTTATTGTTTGCTTTGAGTATTGTAATAGAAGGATTGGCCAATCAGTTGTGTACAGTTGTTACAACTTTGTTTTTTTAACTTTGATTCATATATATGAGCTCCAAGTAAACCCAGGAGCTGTCTTTTTCATTTCGCCTAACGTTTTGTAAAATTCAAACGTTTTTATGGGAGTTACTTCCCTTTGACCACTGTTTACACTTGAAATTCAGCTACATGATTGTTTACTTGGAATATGCTATATATGTATGTGTACATGCTAGTTTGGCATTAACAAACAAAATTTACAGTTTTTCAGGTTTCCTTTTTTATTTGGCTAGTATTTTCCAAATTGGAATGCCATCCTACATGCAGTAACGTTTATAAATATTGACAAGTTTAGTGTTTGAAGTTAACAGTTTCTGTACTCATGACAACTCGCTTTTCAGGTTCATTTATGTATGTTATGATCCTATTTTGGAATTTGCACATGGGTAGACTCTTTGCTGTTTACATTTTTAATTGTTACCAATTTTGGTACACATGTCCAATATTTTGGCGATAGGTATATTTTTTGTATGTGATGTTAGTTTTTTATCTGCTGATCACAGGTAAATAGTATGTTAGTGTGTATGTATGCTGACATGTGATAGCTTATGATATTCTGTCTTGTGCAGATTTCTCATCTGGTACTTGATTATACATAATTGTCATTTGTTGAGTTTGTCAATAGCCTAGTGCTTGTGTACTTATTTTTGGGACTGCCACGTGCTCAGATTTTCTCACAACTCATGTAAAAATTGTTCTACAATTTTATTTTTTAGCGGGGGGATGTTATATTTGTCTCTTGGGATGAGTCGTGAGAAGCTCTGATCACATAGTCACACATACAGGTGTATAAGCATATAGGATACATGTACATGTAGAGCCCAAAAGATAGCGGCTGACTTTTAGTGTTGGCTGAACAGAGTTATCTCCCTTGCGGAAGCACATCCATGGCAAAAACGCTTGCAGATCGATATCACTGCGCCTTTATGTTTGCTGACTATTAAAAACAGTATTACGAAGCACATCTACTTTGTTCGTTATCGAAAACGATCTTGCTATTTCCCCAAGCAAGACACTACACACTGTTACATATTCCCTGATAGGTAAGTTGGTTATGCATATTTCTGTGTATGTTGTGCATGTTGTAATACCGGTAGGTATCCTACCCTGTGTATGGTACCTACCGGGGGGGGGGAGGGGGGGGGGATTACGAAACTTAGTACGATTAAAATGTTTGTAAGTGCAAGTTTAGGATTGTCTGTAAATTTCAATTGATGGATTTACATTTATTGAACATTTATTAAATCCAATAATTGTTTACAAGTAAACAATGTTTTAATGTGAAATACACAGACTGTCATAATATTGCACTTACGAACATTTTAATTGTACGAAGTTTAGTGAAACGGGCCCCAGACGCCGATCCAGTAATCGAGTTTAGATTTTAAGGCGACTTACAAGAAGAAAATTTGGGCTAATGCGTTGAAAGATCTGATTATTTTTCCTACTTCTCACTCAAAGTGTATGTTGTTGTCACTCAGTAGAACCGTCTCGTCGAGACGGTTCAACTTAGTGGTAACAACATAGGTCTGATGAGAAATGAGAAAAAAATCAGAAGAAAAAAAGTATTTTAGGAAAGTTGACGATCTTGTATGACTCATTTACAATTGAGAATCTCATAATGAGCCGTCTAGAAATGGCGCCTGAATTGCTGGTTACAATTTTACGGAGCCCCGCAGGGGACGTAGAATTCTTTTTTTTCATTAAATCGTTCCCACGAAATAACAATTAATTACCTCAATTTAACTGTTCGTTCCCACGAATTAACAATTCGTTCCCTCAATTTAACAATTCGTTCCCACGAAATAACAATTCGTTCGCACGGGAACGTATTGTTAATTCGTGGGAACGAATTGTTGTATCGTGGGAACGAATTGTTAATTCGAGGGAACAAATTGTTAAATTGAGGGAACAAATTGTCATTTCATGTGAACGAATTGTTAATTCGAGGGAACGAATTGTTATATCGTGGGAACGAATTGTTAATTCGATGGAACGAATTGCTAAATTGTGGGAACGAATTGTTATTTCGTGGGAACGAATTAATAAAAAAATATCCATGTCCCCTGTGGGGCTCCGTACAATTTCTATTTGGAATTTGCCTGTTATCACTCCACATAATTTCCATTGAATTCTTCTATATTTAGACATACTGGGAAATATAGTTTCTCTTTGAAAATGATTTATACCATACTAAACTTAGTACGATTAAAATGTTTGTAAGTGCAAGTTTAGGATTGTCTGTAAATTTCAATTGATGGATTTACATTTATTGAACAGCCTATGTTCAATAAATCAATAAATGTAAATCCAATAATTGTTTACAAGTAAACAATGTTTTAATGTGAAATACACAGACTGTCATAATATTGCACTTACGAACATTTTAATTGTACGAAGTTTAGTGATTCGATGGAACGAATTGCTAAATTGTGGGAACGAATTGTTATTTCGTGGGAACGAATTAATAAAAAAATATCCATGTCCCCTGTGGGGCTCCGTACAATTTCGATTTGGAATTTGCCTGTTATCACTCCACATAATTTCCATTCAATTCTTCTACATTTAGACATACTGGGAAATATAGTTTCTCTTTGAAAATGATTTATACCATACTAGTTGCCGAGACTCCGTTCATATTACTATATATCGGACATTAGAACATCGGTTACATCTCGTTCAAGTAAGTAACGAACTTTTGGCTATTAATACTAATACTAATGTTTTCATCTAACAAAAATAAAAGTATTGAAAGTACTGAAATATGTTATCTCCACAAAAACTGATCACTTGCGGAACTAGAGACTGAAAGTTGCCTATTTTCTTAATCATCATCCAGAGGCAAATGTACTGTGCTGGTGCAAACCCATTCCCATCCACACATTTTCTCTAGAATAAATTACTGTTTGTAACTCCCAGAAAAAAAGTGTACGAAATTGGCGGCTACCTGTAGCCTATTTCATCAACATTGCAAAGTATACTTTACTAGCAAAATATACTTTGAGGGAGCAATCATTTATTTTTCCTGAAATGCATTATTTCATATAAAACTAACAAATGCATATCTTTCATGATTAAAAGTATGCAGAATTATTATACTGAATTTATAACATTATCACAGCCAAATTGGCTGTGATAATGTAATAAATTCAGTATAATAAAAATTTATAAATTTATCATAAAATTGAAAATTTCTCCCTCAAAGTATACTTTGCTACTAAAGTATACTTTGCAATGTTAATGAAATAGGCTACTGGTCACTGCTATATAACTGTGAGAACTAAAGATAATAGCTGCTGTATTCGTAGGCACGAAATGTCTTGATTAGTATTTTCCAAAATGTAACTGATAAACTGAGCCCACAACTGTGAAAACTATAGAGAATAGTATATGTTTTAGATACAAAGCAAGACAGACCAAAACTCCATAGGATAAGTTGGCACAGTTGTTTTGGTTGTACTCACCGTTTAGTCGTAGCACGACAATATGGCTGCCCCCCTAGAGATTTGCGTTACATAATATGCTATCTCAAAGGAGATAACATATTATCAAAGTACTGAAACTATGTTAGCTCCACAAGATTACTAACACTTATTATTTATTTATATAATGATGTTTAATAGCTTATCATCAGTTAAAGATCGGTTAACAGAGTAAAATCCCATATGTCATGTGTATGGATAGAAGGTTAATCCCAAAATCAGAACGGAATATTTACAGAATATATATATAGTCAGTGTACATGGCTTCGCACACGTTACATGCATTTTGATAATTATCAGAAAGAAGTATACAAATAAAGTTCACCTTTGTTTGTATGTTGACACATATGACACTCAACATCGGAAATATGTGTGTCACACGTCAGACTGTTCATGCGAGATCAGGGATCCGCCATTGTTGTTGTACTACATGAATCAATTTGAAAACACATGGGTGTGTACATGGCCTCGCACACCCGAAACTCTTCCGATCTAACTTATACTTATAATCTAACACTTATAATTGATTTTCAGCATCAATCAATTATATGTTCAAATAATAAAGACGTATTAACTAAATATTTATGAAAACACCCACAATGGTGATGTCTGGCACCCTGCGACATCAACAGACTATTAAAACGTTTGTTTCACCGACCACAATACACCAACATTACTATCCTACTCTTTGTGCCTGGGAGAGAATGAGCCGAAAAACAGCGGCTGGATCTAATCAACAGCGCAGGAAATAATAATCTCTCAGTATACCGTGATAGCATCGGTGTGTCAGGTATGCTGCGTGCTTTCCGGCGGCTCTATTTAGGTTAAAGGATACCAAATGGTGCGAAATCGCCCAGGGTGTATGCAAAAATAGTCCGGTATAAAACAATAGTGCGGGTGTTTTGAGGACACCGTTTGCTTGCAAATCTTGATCCATTACTACCCAGTTTCACTGGAGGAACATTTTGGGGTGCTTTTAACACCAGTTTTCAGCATATTTGTAGTATTTAAAAGAAAACACTGAACCTGTTGGTCACGTGATGTAAACAGAGTTTCCGTGGCCAAAAAATGTAAACAATATTGGGGGATATGACAAGGTTGGATTTTTCTTTCTTAGGAGTAAGTGAACCTATTGTTTAGTTCATGTAGAACCAGTACAGACTGGCTGCAGGTCAAGTACAAGTGGATACCACAGCATCCATACGAATAGTGAAAGTAGGAGAGACTGGCCTTATTGGATGGCATTCGGATAAATTATATAGTAAAACTATTTGGTGGTGTCTAACCTATAAGGTGAGCCTAGGCCCTACGTGAGATATGTTTTTTTGTAGAATTTGAAGTTGGAAGTTTATGTTTCTTGTAGCTATGTCTCTAACATAATTTAAAGTTACTGCGACAAGAGCAATCGAGCGAACTCCGCGATGCAACACATTTGTTCTTTTCGTATCGCAGACAGACAGTTATCGGCTTTAAAATCTTCTAAAATCTTGATTTCTTAGCTTTATTTGTCAAATATAATAACCCAGTGTATGTAAATTACCTGTAGGTGACTGGGCTTGGAATGTGACAGTAATATACACCAAAACAGTCATTATAGTGCGTTTTTCTTTTTTTTTTTTCTTTTTTTTTTTCATTGATATTGTCTTCCTGATGGACAATTAATGAGTTCGGAAAAGTGGCGCGACATCGCGACGCTGTTCCAAAATTTGCCAAAATTAGGCGTAAGTGTATTGTTTTCTCATATCGGTATAGTACTAATACACTAGTACTCAGAAAACATTGTTTTTTCTTTCCTCCTGTGTCATAAATTTCTTGACTGACCGTTCTAAGTCAGTACCCTTTTGTCTGTCGACCATTCCAGAGTGGCATACATGTTGGTATAGTTTGAGTGATGAGTCTTTATATGTATAATGGTTAGCTATAACACTATTTAGGGTAATGTTATGTGTTTTTATGGACTTTTGTGCTTTTAATTCATTATCTATTAAAATTCTCCATAGTTCTGTAGTAGCTCAATTTAAGCAGAATGTGACAGTCACATGGTGGAGTTACACAGCTGCTGTGTGACAACCATTTGAGATATTTGCTCCAAACTTGGTACTGTATCAAGGAATAGAACCTAGTTTTGAATAGTGAATATTGTAGAATGATTTGTAGTGAGACTGGTACACTTATAGTCGATTCATCAATAAACAGCATCGGTTGGCTATGTCAGATATGATGCGCGGTGTCCGGCAGATCATCAGGCAATATAATCAAAGTACTGAAAGTACTGAAATATGTTATCTCCACAATAACTGATCGGTGTGAGGGGTAAGTTAACTTTGTAAAACACACTGGGCTAACTTGCAGTGTCAGTACTGCAATATATAGAAAATCGTCCACTCCCTTTTACTGCTAGCTCCGTACGTACTGTCCCGTGAGACCTAAAGATAATAGCTGCCGTATTCATACGCACGAAATGTCTTGATTAGTATCAGAATTTAACTGATAAACTGAGCACAAAACTGTGAAAACTATATAGAATATAAAACAATGTGTATTAAATGTGCTTCCCTTCGGAGGTTATTGGAAATTATTATATAGAATAATATATGTAGAGTTTTAGATACAAAGCAAGACAGACCAAAACGCCATAGTACAAGTTGGCACAGAGCACTATTTTCTTGGTCGTACTCGCCGTTTAGGAGTAGCACGATCAATGGCTGCCCCCACAGAAATTTGCATGACACACTATGCTATATCAAAGGAGATAACATATACAAACTATAGCTGCTGTATTCATACGTTCGAAATGTCTTGACTCGTAGTTTCCAAAGTTTAACTGATAAACTGAGCCCAAAACTGAGAAAACTAGATAATAGTATATGGAGACGTTGAGATATAAAGCAAGACCGACCAAAACTTGATTCTTGATTCGTACTTTTCCAAAATTTAACTGATAAACTGAGCCCAAAACTGTGAAAACTGTAGATAATAGTATATGTAAAGTTTTAGGTACCAAGCAAGACAGACCAAAACGCCAAAGTATAAGTTGATATAGGGCACTATTGTCTTGGTCGTACTCGCCGTTTAGGCATAGCACGACAA
Organism: Conchocele bisecta; assembly: GCA_029237695.1. NCBI lineage: Eukaryota > Metazoa > Mollusca > Bivalvia > Lucinida > Thyasiridae > Conchocele > Conchocele bisecta. The sequence continues at coordinate 160,598,368 of CM055266.1, forward strand.
TATGGCAGACCCCTATAGAAATGTTCGTGACATAATATGCTATCTCAAGGGAGATAACATACAGACTATAATAATTTTGCACTTACGAACATTTTAGTCGTACGAAGTTTAGTGACATCTACTATCCATCGGCAGTGGCGTAGCGAGGCTGTTGTCAAATGGGGTGCGAATTGTTGATAGAGTTTTGGGAAGGGATACGCATATCCTTCCCCTTAGTTGCGGGTAGTAACTCCCGTTCCGTTTTGCAGAGTTACTGCCCGCAACTACCTTCCTCCCAACTATATTGATTTCTGCATTCAATATCCTCGATTATAATGGTTGTAATGTTATTATGTCTCTATGTATTCTAGCTATTTCAGTAGTATAAAGGGAGTCAAAATGATACCACCTACGATGGTATAACTTCCATCCTTTTATACTACCCCCACCACCTCCCGAAAAAATACAAAAATTGGTTAAGGAGAAAATTGTATCCGACAGCAAATTTATAAATTTTGGAGAAAATAATTTTGAAAAAAGTGAGTCAAAATGATACCACCAAAGTTTGTAACGTTATTGAGCTGTATTGTAGATCCCACCCACAACCAAAAGGTGGTGGTGGTATTGAATGATAAAAAAGTGTTGTTGTAGTACCAATTATATTGGAAATTGAATTTTGAAAAAAAAATAAAAAAATAACATAAATCATTAATGCAAATTCAATGCGTCCGCGCGTGATAGTTTATATTTTGTATTTTCCTCCTCCGATATAGCTAATTTATTTCGCAGATCAGCAACTAATTCTACCAGCTCCAGTCTACCGCGTTCACCTTTAGTCACCTGACAGCGAAGTTGCTTATGTCTACAAAGAGTTTTGGGCACTAACGAATTTACAAGGGCATCTGGGGCATTGAAATTGTGGGGCGACACAAGGAAATTTTCTACGTCTCGATAGATGCCTTCGTAGATAGTCTTTACACGCAAAAGTCTTACAACAAGTCGCACACTCTATTATATATGTATATGTATATGTTTATATTCAATTGGACGCGAAAAAAAAACATCTTGTAAATTTTTCACATCCAATTGAACAGATAAATTTCATAGGTTATATATACAGAAAATATGATAACGCCAGAAATAGAAAGTTTGAGAAGAGAAGCCGAATCTCTAGGGATTACTTATAGTAAACGGTTGAGAGTTATGGGGTTGACAAAGCTGATAAACGCCACAAAGAATGAGGCGTTTATGAAGCGGTTTACACGCGCCCACAAACGAGGAGCGTTTAAAGACCTCTCACTAGCAGAGGAAGTTGGTAACATAAAGAAAGTATTGCGGGGTTAAGGGCCAGTGTAATCAAACCTTCAAGCACCAATAATTTGTCCCAAATTAGACACACAGGCGACCCAAATAATAAGAAAAAATCTATCGTTCGCGCGATAGTGGAAAAAGGTGAAGAAATATTGGGGGCTCATAATGAAACATTGGAAAAGGTAGAAAAGGGAAGATGGGTAGTTACATTATCCTTTCGTAAAAACATTGACATCAACGAGTCTGAACGCATGTCCGATAAACTCGCTCCGTATCTAACAACAAAATTTTATTTGAGATATTCATATTCTTACAAGCTAGAACATATGGAGGAAACTAAAACTGGAAAACCTAAAACTATAATATTTCACAAAAATCTCGGTGGTAGGGAACCACTATCATCAATGAAAACCGTTAAAAAATGGTTGTCATATAAGGAGCAAACACGAATAATGTCCGATAAAATAGACAGACCAAATACAAAGTGGAAGTTTGTAAGATGGGTAGATGTTTTTGTAAAGTTAATACAGGGCAGTAGGGTAATAGATTTGGGACTACAATCCAAAGAAGCAGCAGGAGGAGAACTTCCAGAATGGTTGAGGAATAGAAAAGGTATGTATTCTTTAGATAAGTATAATGACGACCTTTGTCTGTTCAGGTGTTTAGCTATGCACCTTGATAAAAATATCAGACCTGACAGATGTACAGGAAGGGCGAAAGAACTTAGTAAACAATATACCGCTGGTAATGTGGTTTCACCAATTCCTTTTTCAGATCTGAAAAAGGTTGAAGAGTTTTTTAAAATTGGTATAGAAGTATATCAACCGACACAAGGTGGTGTTTGGTGGTTGAAAAAGGTACCAGCGCACTATAAGGTAATAGGTAATAAACCAATGACAATAGGACTGTTTAATAATCACGCATTTCTGATAAAAAACCTATCTAAAATTTACGCCTGCGATAATTGCAAACAGAAATTCACGAAAGCGAGTAATATGAAGAGACACGGACCAAAATGTATGAGAGGTGAGACAAAAGTAATATGTGATGGTAATTATTTAGAGCGCCCACGTTCGTCGTTCGAGAAAGCGTTCTACCCAAAAGGTTCTAACAGTTATGGTGCGATCGATTGGATGTACTCTGTGGAAAAAGCAGGAGGGATTCACATTCACCACGAACAGTGCGGACACTGGGTGAAAGATGGATTTTAGGAGCTCCTGTAGATGGATACTGTCCAGAAACCAATACCGTATATCAATATCATGGCTGTTACTGGCACGGGTGTGAGATTCATGCAAAGCATAAAAAAGAACGAACGTCATCCACAATGAGAAGAGATAAATTTATTAGAAGCAAAGAATTCAACCTAGTAGTTATGTGGGAATGCGAATTTCAAAGAACGGGTAAAGATATAAAGATCGGTTGCGACACTACTCTTTATCCATATCAGATAGTAAACGATTTTGAGGCATATCTCCAGCCAGAAGTTGAAACTATCGGTAATAGTTTAGAGTACGAAGCTGAGCACGTTCCGGTAAGAGTTAGTATAGGAGATAATTTCTCAGGAACAGTAACTCATATTTGTGATAAAGATCCTGCAAAATTTATAGAAACATTCGTAGAAGATTTGAAAGTCAGGGGAAAAGCTATAAGAGAAGAAGTATAGTCAAAATATGAGTTTAATACAGAATATTTACGTGAAAAACAAATAGCCCAGATCGAACAGTGGATAGAGCACGTACCGGTTATAGGTTTTAACAGCAGTAAGTACGATATAAACTTAATAAAGAAATATTTAGTAGGTGAACTGTCATTAACAACAAAGAAAGTAATGGTTGGAAAAAGGGCGAACGCAACAATATTTCTATTTACTCCGGAGTTTAGGTTTCTTGATGTAATACTTTACCTAGGACCTGGTGTAAGTTACGATAGTTGGATAAAAGCCTACGACTGCAAAGGACAGAAATCTTTCTTTCCTTACGAGTGGTTCGATTCTACAGACAAGCTGAATTATCCAGGACTACCGGATATAGAGAATTGGTATTCCAAACTATCTGGGAAAATGTTAATAGACGAAACAGAATGAAGCAAATGTCGTAGAATTTTCAAAGAAGAGAATATGGAAACATTCAGAGATTGGTTGAAATATTATAACGATTTAGATGTAGCACCGTTCCTAGAAGCGTTGGAGAAAATGTGTGAATTTTATAAACACAGAGGTGTGGATATTTTCAAAGATGCGGTAACTCTACCTGGAGTAGCTATACAATATTTATTGAGAGGAACCATTAAAGAACAAAAATCTTTAAAGACGATTATACCGGAGGATGCTCTATACGCACCAACAGAAGAAACATACAAAATGATGAAAGGTGCTCTAGTCGGTGGTCCATCAATAGTATTTACACGATATGCGGAAGCCGGTGTTTCAAATATTAGAGTGGGTTCCAAACCTTGCAAGGCTGTTTTGGGTACGATGCAAACGCGTTATATTTATCTACGTTAAATAAAGATATGCCGTGTGGAAAATAAACTATACATCATATAGATAACCCACATAACCCTAAACTTATTAAAAATTTTTTAGTAGTAAGGATTTATCCGGAGACTGGTTTGGGTTTGCGGAGGTCGATATAGAAGTTCCACACAACTTAAAAGATAAGTTTTCTGAAATGTCTCCACTTTTTATAAACAGAGAAGTAGATGTTGATGAAGTTCCCGCACACATGTTAACATATTTAAAAGATACTGGCCGAACAAGAGGAGATGGAAAAAAATTGGTGGGATCTATGTCTGCCACTAAAGTACTGCTGTACGCGCCACTGTTGAAATGGTATTTAAAACACGGCCTAGAAATAACTGGAGTTCATCGTGTTTTAGATTATATTAGTGGTAAACCCTTCGAATGGTTCGCGAAAGAAGTTTAGTCGCAAGACGAACGGGCGATGTAGAACCAAATAAGAAACCAGTAGCGGATATAATGAAATTATTAGGAAACTCGTGTTGTGGAAAAATGATAGAGGCAACGGAGAGACATTTAAATACGACATATACACAAGACGAAACCTGTGTTGACAAAGCATTAAGATCCGCGTATTTTGATGATTTGGAAGAGATAGGAGATGCGTACGAAATATCTTCAAGAAAACCCCGGTGTGCAGTAAAGAGACCCTTCCACTGTGGAATAGCGGTTTATCAACTCGCTAAATTGATAATGTTGGAATTTTACTACGAATTTTCTAGACAAATATGTAAAAAGAGAAGACTTTGAATTAATACAGATGGACACGGATAGTATGTATATAGGAGTTAGTGGAAAAAACGATAGAAGGAATTGATTAGACCTAACTTACTAGACGAGTTTGAAAAAGAAAAAAAGAAATGGGATAAATGGAGCGAAAGAGAGCCAGGACTTTTCAAAATGGAATTTAGCGGAGATAGGGCGATAGCGTTATCTAGTAAGTGTTATTTCGTAGAAAAATTTAATTCTATTAATAAAAACTCCGCGAAAGGAATGTCCCAGAGAACTAACAATTTAAATTTGATAGATATAAACGATACTAAGTGAAACTACAGAAATGGAAAACACATTATAGATGTAGCACAAAATAAGGATTTAAAATGAAAGCCGGTTTTTATGAAAGCGTACTGTCAACGAAAATTAGGACTCTCAGGCGTACTTACGATTAAAAGACGTGTACCAGACGGAATACATACAAACCTCTCAAAGACTCAGACGATCCGGGTGTTGCTGGTGTCGAAGGCACCATAAGAAGTTTCTATTCGCGAACAAACCCCGCCGAATGGACCATCATACCAAATAGTAATATGCACGGGCTCATCGGGTTTGGTAAATAGATCGATCTAATGATATACAATGATAGACCACACGGGATCCGTTCGCGCGGTCGACGCCAACTTCGAGCTCTCCCGTTGATAGAGGTACCTGACGTCAACATCCGATGGAAGCCGTTGCTCCTCTAAACCAACGGGTCGCCCGCGCGAGACGGCAGAGGGCTTGCTCGTCCACCTTTTTAGACATGATGGCATCTACAGGTTTCTTACCGATCAATCAGGACACTCATCGCCGTTATCAGATGTGGAGACCACGGAGGGTATCCTGGTTCACCCACCCTCGGTCGATCGCGTATTAGGGTCTACAAGATCTTTCGCATATGGTGTCCGAACAGCCTCTCAGCCCAGGGTTCGATTGAAGCGCTCCACAATACCCTGGGTCCCGGTGATGTTGCTGCGGTGCCCGTCGAAAGAAACTTTTGTGCTTAAGACAATAGATAGAGACCCGCTGCCCATGAACTCCGCGGACCGGGATCGACCTGGAGAAGATTCGGCCATTTGATAAGAAAAGATGACTCATTTTATAATTCTGGAAAGAGCCTCGGCCACCTCCTAGACTCTTTCGAAGCCAACGCCTCAGCCCTTATTGCGACCTCGCTACGTCAACGACTGTCAGTGCGTACTTATACGTTTTGCGACCGGACGCGATCTGTGAGGAGAAACAGGAGATTCCGCTTGGTGAACTTGGTTTGGCACCGGCACATCGAATTTCGGGGGCGCGGAATATTGTGAGGCGCGGATAAATGGATCTGCCAAATGGCCTCTTCTGGAGCCATTCCTATGGCACGTTTTCGGAAACCTTGGTCCCCGCGGCGAGGTTTCATGATGGCCGCGAGTCCTTCCAGTAGCCGCGGGGGCTGTAGTACTTGTTTTGATACTGCGCGCTAGTTTGGTATCAAGTTTGCGCGTTTCATCCGTATGGCGAATTATTCTAATAATATCGGACAATCATCCAACATGGCCCGCCAGTTCCGTCCGGTACTGCGTCGTTAAATAATAAACCTTAGTTGGAAGTACAATTCCAATCGCGAATTGGTTTTTGGGAGGTTAAGGTGTCTCCTGAATGGAACTCGGAGGAATCTAAATCAACGATTGGAGTTGAGGAGGGATTCTAACATCCGCTTTGCGAAAAAGGGTGGCCGCTTTTTCATCCTCGCGCCACGTCTCGAGAGAATCTCGGGCCAGATGAATCATACTATTTTGCAACCAGCTAATACGATGTTTTTGGGCATGTAGCCTACATCGATCATAAGCGTAAATAAATGTTCGTCAACTAACCTCGTTTCTATATATAAAATATATTTATACAAAAAATTTTTTTTAAATAATTTTTCAATTACGATGAATATAGTAGCCCGACAGACCACCACACCCATTCCCCTACGACGATTAACGCGAAGTTCCGGTCTTTGGCCTCTGACGGTACATAGACATCTCAAAAGTTGGGGCTCGCGAACCATTGGATCGAGACTTCTACTGCGGATATTTCCCAGCACTTACTCGCGTTGGCTTCTTCAACGTTCTGGAAAGTTTGCGCCGCGTGAATCTCGCGCGAAGCTCTCATTGACCATCCAGATGGGCGGTTGTTTTTTGTGACCATGCTTCCTTTGGCGCAATTGATTCCTACAGCTAAATCGTGACGCTTGCACTCCTCATCCACGGTCGAGCATCTCATTTTCGAGAATAGAAAGTTGCTACCCGCTGAACGCCAATGCGTTTACAAGTGCACCACCTATCATTATTTTCCGATCGAAGGAAGCCATTTATTACCATAAATTAACGGGTAGAAGCCCAGCTTTAATTAGATAATCTCGGGACCAAACTGCGCCGCTACATCTAAGGTCACGAGCCTACGTCCTCTCACAGTAAAGTCCCCATTTGGGCGGAACCCTCCTAAAGTCCACCTTCGATAGTCAGCATACCCGATACTCTGAGACCGCGATATCACCACGCGGCGTGATAAAATCGCATTCACTATCATTTTAACCATCGTGTTTCAGCCATTTATAATTATTGCATATTAAAAGGGATCGCGTTTAATGTTTAAATGGGGCCGCATCCAATCGCTATTGGATTGGAACCGCAATCCAACCAACAGTGTGGTGGTTGTTTTTCCATTTCAACCTTGTTGATGATTGGTGGTAACTGTTTCGAAACGGTAAAGCACATACACGGTGCCCACAACCGACCAGACCACCACCAACCAACCCACGGATCCAATCGAGAATTGAATTTCCAATCAGGATTGGGAGTTGACCAATCAGGTTCCAATCCATCGTGATTGGATGTATTGGGGGAGAAACAGCTGCCACCGGTGTTTTGCTGTCTCCGATTGCTACGACCGTTTGCCTCTCGAAGATCGCGAGTATTTTTTATCTTGTTTAGCTTTTCGTGTGGCAGCTGCTGCTCCCCCAGCTGCCTGCTTTTTGGATTTTTATGTCGTTCAATCGGGTTCAAACCTCCAATTTCGATTGCGTTGAGTGTTTTCCGTTGGTGATCATTCCGGGTTTCAAACCCCAACCCTGTTGGAGTTTTGGTGCAATCTGTTCAACGGCAGTTGGTATTTGGGTTGAGGCTGTTCCGTCACTCTCGCAGGTGTGTCTTGTGTCATCATTTAATAATATTAGGGTTTATATTAGTGGCATATATGTCCAAATTGACAGTGTTTTACCCGTGGTCAACGCGGTTGTCAGCGGAGCTAAGTACATTCCAAACTTGTGATAAATTGAGCAGCATGCGTGTTTCTTAGAGTGTGTCCTATAAAAGGTCAGTCTCTAGATCGCGAATCACCCCGCCGGTTGTCTGTATAAGGGAGAAGTATACTCAACGGTGTAATCGTACAAATGAATAGCCGCCTATCCGAGAGTATTTTGTCATCTCCACACCTAATTTGGATTCTTATCGCGCATACATTTTATCGAACCTCCGCATCTGACTCTTATCTCACCTGACTTAACTAGAGACTCCTACCGAGATAATGCTCCGACAGTCCCCCACAACCAGCGCAGCTAGCTCGCTCGCGTCTTCGCCGCGTTTTCATTCGGAGTCGTTGCTCTCAAACCCCAATACCACTACAGTTGGAGTTGAAGTTGAACCTGATTGGGTGAGGTTTCATTATCTTTCAGGATGTCGGCAGTCGGAGTTGAGGTTTCTCCATTAGGTCCGATCGAGAAGTTCGTCGCAGTTCATGATTGCTAATTTCTTTTAATAATTCCTTACTAAGTCTCATAACTTTAACATATTGCCAAGCGCACCACCAATACTAATGCTCACCGGTATGCTCGCAATAAAGCTCGCAGCGGAGCAACAAATTCTTTAGCATGCTCAGCATTGTTAAGCATTTTCCTCAGCATGGTTAAGTATTAGTTAAAGCATTGTTCAACATTTGCTAATTTTCTTAAAATTAATTGCTCAGCATTTATTCAGCATTTGTTAAGCAATTGTTCACATTGCTCAGTCATTTTTTCAGCATTGTTAAGCATTGTTCAGCATTGTTTTTCTGCATTTGGTTCAGCATTGTTAAGCATTGTTCACATTGATCAGCATTTGTTTCACATACTTATGCATTTACTCAGCAGTTACTAAATTAAATTACATTATAACGTTGGTGATCGGTCTTAGCAAAGCTGGCGTGCTTAGTTTCCGAAAGCATCTGTCGAACCTCCAGGCGCTCCACAGCGCGTTGGGATAACGTCGTTTCTCTCTAAGAACTTCATCGAATGATGTCTCGGTCCTTGCAGTGAAGAAGGGCGACCCATTTATTTCGTTTGCTCGCCAGATCCTTGAGGACGGCGTTGTACTTTTGAGTGGAGATCCATACGCTTTGCCTCGCATGGCGCCAGAAAATGCGAGCTCGGAGAGCATGTCCCTTCTTTTTTGGTCCATCGCCACCCTTGGCCGAGCATCGTCAATCACGTATAGGGTGGGCTCCCCCTGAATATTTGATATAAACACGCAGCCAACCGTGAAGTCTTGTCGCCGGGGTCAATGACGTATAACCTCAGGTCGGTCCCCATATCCACTACAGCGCCGCTGGTAAGTCTCTTGTGCGCACAGAGTGGGAACACAGGATCAAAATGTACGAAATGCATCGCGGTAGGAGCCCTCAAAGCCAAGTCTAGGATGAAAACCGTTTTTTCCGCATCCTTTTTGCCCACATATTATGGCAGAGTGGGCATCACCCAATCGTGATTGTATTGATTGCTAATTCTTAAAATTAATTAAATCGTGTAGAGTGCTGATACGTATCGACCACTCGATTTGAGTTGTGCATCTGTAATTATATTAAGTACAACTTTCAATGAGCCAGCTCCATCCTCCTCTTTGTTTATCTGGATCGTCCCCACACCCTCGTCTAGCGTTGCTCAACTTGGCGTCCACACCGTTCATTTGTCGTCGTTCTGACTCGCATGTCTACCATAAGCGTACTTGGTAGTCAGGAAAATCCGAGAGGGAGACTCCCCGATAACTGCAGGTCGTATTTGGCAACCGCGGCAACCTCCGGGAACGCTTAGAGCCGAAACAAAATGTTTTCTTACTTCGTTCCCCACTGCTGGAGTACGCGAAGAACCCCGCGCTGTATAGTTTGATTGGGAACTCCCCTCGATCGTTCACCTCTCCTCTACCTTTGTGATTTTTGGGGTTATAAAAGTATCGCTTTTTCAAGCCCCGACGCGAACCCCGATCATTCCCTCGAACAGCATCAGTATGCCCTTTCATCGAGCGTGCGGGTACATTGACGTTAATATTCCACAATGTGTCGCTTTTTTTCTTTCGTCATCTTGCCGGTGGCGAAGAAACTCGGTCATAAAGTATGGCAACAGCGCCCCGACATACTGGGAGCTGATTAATCGCGCGATTCGGGCATCGTGACCATAGTCGTACTTCCAGTGACAACATTGTCGATCGTATACTTCGATGTCAGTCCAGTCTATGAGAACTCGGCCGTAGACGTTGACCGTTAGTTCTATCGAGCGGTCCGCCAAAGCGGCCTGATAGTAGAGCATGTGACTCTCCAGCAACGCGAAGTCGAGCGGATGTAGAACGGTTCTGCCGTAAGCGGCCGCGACCAGCGTTGTCCGCTCAGCGACGTTATCTGCCCTTGTTACCAACCAGCCCCGATTCTAAGTCTGGTTACTTCTTATTTCGACTGGTGTCAATACCTTGATAATCGCATTTTCACACCTCTTGCGCCGGCTTCCCACAGGTCCTGGTAGCAATAGCAGACGTCGCTGTCATCGATCGCCAATCACCTCATTACCAGAAAACTTTACTCATGGTCTTCTTGACGATGGCGCGACCCAGTTCTGAACGACGTTCGTCCACCGTCCGTCGAATGTAAGCGAATAGTGAAAGCGAGGGCGAACAGTCCCCGGCATAATGAAGTCCGCTAGCTCCGATGGTTGGAAGCGGACTAAGAGCTGCTGGTTCTGGTCGATCGTCGATGGGTTGTTCGTAATAACGACACCTGTCTCACAATTCCTTTTGCCCCGAGGGCTCACGCAAAGTCTGCGATATGATTGATTTTTGCGACCGTATTGACTCGAAACATAATTTAGTTAAGCTAAAAACCAGTATGGTTTTGTCTTAATACATATATAATAATAATTATAAAGATGGCTGATTAATATCTGACAAGGAGAAATCGGCAGAGACGATTACGTCGATGAGGATGATGATGATGACGAAACACCCTTCATAGAAACTACTCCAGTTCCAATCCAATCACAATTGGAGGAAATAGAAAGGCGCAACCAGGCAGCGTTGGCATATCGGGAATTACTCGAGTCATCTGTAAAACGACTACAACAAACATTGGATAGAAAAGGTTTGGTCCCCATCTGTCGGCCGCGACTACTCCCAATTTCGAATTGGATCTGACGGTAAGATGCGACTAAAAGCAGCAAATATCCCGATCATCAACATGAATACCGGAAAAACCCCTAGCAATGACACCATTGCCGGAAACCCGGGGCGTGGAGAACTCATAAGAAACGAACTAGAAATCAAGAGTGGAAAGGGGTAAACAAATTATGCCGGCCCGCGCTGTAGACCCCTCCTCCGCGTCTACCGACGAATGATTGGCGAAGACGCCGCCGCGATAGAAACTGTCGAGCTCCGCGATATCCCTCAAAGTGTCACCGACGCTCTTAACACTGTGGGGTGAGACCATGGTTCACGAAAACGAAATACTCAACCTGTCCTAACGGATGACCCCACCCGTTACCTCTTCCGCGAACTCCGGGAACTCCGATAATGCTCTGCATAAGGTCCGGGGTTGAATTGGTCCATAACCTCGCCAAACTCACGCGCTGGAATGAACATATCGAGCTAGAAGAAATAAAACAGGTGGAAGCCGGGGCGATAGAGAATCTACCGAGTGAGCGAATCAACGAACGCCTGCGGTCTTAGGCGGACGCAAGAGAACTCGCTTGGAGGCTGCCTCGACTAAACCGTGAGACACTCCGCACCCAAATAAGTCGTTCCGTAAACATCTCGAGGTCCTGCACGAGGAGACGAACAACTCGGTGAGCTTCCTTCGCACACTGTTCAGAGAGCAGGGCGTCACGATAGCAAGCATCCTCGATGCTATCGGCATGACTACATCGACCATAGTTTCTAGCTTCACTGGCGTGACTCTCCACACCCACTCCACCACCCGCGCACCAGCACACGCGCCTGCACACCGTTGGAGCCAAGGAGTGGGTAAAAAAACAACTAAAAGCCCTCTCCATCTCCTGGCTAAATTAGCCGAAAAGGCGGCCGCCCCGCGCTTCCTGGGCAATCGGAGGTCTCGTCTCCTAACTTGTTATCTATATTATCAAAACGGAGACGAGCCGATGGCTCCCGTGAATGCTGGGCTCTAATCGTGGCGAACGCCCGGTCTCCTACATTCTCCGCCCGAGAGTTTCCTAAAACCAAAGCCACGAGGGCCAAACCCGAGCCCTAATATTCTCCTCCATTTGGTTGTGACACTATTTTCCCCGTTCCAATCCCATCGCGATTGAGAAGAATTGGGGTAACTTGCTGGTTCCTATTGCAGAGGGTGAAACAGATCGAACTCGGTGGAACACTGGGTTCAAATGAACTTGATTGGGTGTCCATTCGTTGAATTGGGGGTGGTGGGGTGGGTGCTTGTGGTTTTAATAAATCATTTTCAAATTTTATTTGAAGTTCCACTGTTTGAAACCCGACCGTCTTGGGGGGGGGGGAGTTTGATGATACCAGTGTTCACAGTTCCGTTCCGGCCGATTTTTTGGATTGGTGGTTGCAACTACGATCAGATTATTGTAACCGTCAACCGGGTCGTCTCGTAGTATCATACTTGCTCGGAGCCATATAAAGACCTATTCCAAATGCGTAGCTCTACCGGGGGCGAGCAGTCTGTAAAACGTCCTTGATAATTCTGGAATCGCCTTCTGGAGGTCCACCCTTAGCTGAGATGGCGTCCTCGACAAGTGCCCCAGAACTGTTTTTTTTGGTGCGTCAAAGAGGCCGTTCCCGTACCAGTATTGCGCTGCGCGTTTGCTTCTGTAGGCAGGATTGCCCAAACGAATGCGCGAATGGATATGGTATAGGCGAATAACCCCACCCTGCGTAAATCCATGTGGCTTTTTTAACTACATAAATGTGGTCCAACAGCCATTTCGCATAAGTGGAGTTATCACCCCAGGTCTAGGGTTATTCCTCGTGGCTATTTTAGTAGGTAGCCAATGTCATAACCGTCTTTACACGACAAAGCCCTCCAAGCACGTCATCATCCCGAACTCCCATCGTATTCAACTTATAATTATATTTATCATGATTGCCATTTTTCTAACAGGTGGTGGGGTAGCTCCGCGAGCACTCCACAACCCTGAGAAATTATGCGGGAACTTTATCAAGAAGCTCACCACTAATTAAGCCTTTAAGGTGAACTAACCCTAAACTGTTGGTTTGGGGTGTATACTTCTGTCTCCACCGCGTCTTTGGTACCGGGTGGGGCCAAAAATTCGTTAGCAAACTGGGGCGAGACCTAGTTCGAACGCCTTACGGTCTATGAGCAGGAAAATGGGATCACCAGCCGTCGTCCTTGAGTAGTGGAATACCTATCTTTGAGAATCCTCCTAAAGATGTTAATACACGTTAAAGTTTAGACACTTTCGGAGCATGACATTCTTAGAGTCAGATGGTCTTGATTCGAAACTCCACACATTACCGGCCGTTGCGCACCATACAGCGAAATTTAGCTGGTTCTCCAAAGTTCATATGGGAAAAATCCCATCTTAGTATTATAACTTGACTAGTAGTCTTGGAACTACATATTTCTCAAACGTGTTAGAGAAATTGTGGAAAACCACTTTTTTCCGGTCTAACTGTTACGGATTGGGTGACAAGGTGGTAACCACGTCTTTTTGTGTGTATTTAACTCCGACCGCGTACTTTGCATCAGAGTTAAACTAAATCTTTGGTATCCATTGAAAGATATTATTATGTTTTTGCTACTATCACTAATTGTTTCAAAAAAAAAGTTTGAACTTCAAAAGTCAATCGACATCTCTGCGGAAAACGCCGGTAGGCCTCAGATCAATCACCTCACGGATGGGTGGAAAAAACGATGGGGAAACGAGGGTTCGGCTACGTGAAGGTTAGACAACAATAGGTTTTAAAGCTGCCTCCCCGGCCTTGGAGTTCGAGAGCCCTCCAAGTCTTTTGTTTTTCGTCGGAGCTTGATGGTAGAGCCAGCCTCACAATCTCTAAAGCCACACGACTCGCGACCTTTACCACCAAACCCACCAACCGGGTAACGATCACCCCGCTTTGGGCTGTGCGGCTTCGGTTTAACAAAAGCTCCGACAATAGGGTTTGGTTAATCCAGGTGCGTACACCGGCGCGACGACCCGGTGGACTTCGTTTTCACGAAAAACACTCAGGGTGCCCTTAAACAATTGTACACATCGTACACACTTAGATGGAGCTCCCCAGCAACAGTTATTAAATACTGTGCACGCCAAGCGACTGTTTTCTATGGTGAGACCCTGACCTTATACTTCCCAAACCCGGAGATGAAATTTTGGATCGGACACATCCTCCACGAGTTGACAGATTTCTATTCTTGATGATCAAGTGAGATAAGTTGATAACTATTACCCATACTCGACGTCTCTCGAAATAACCCGATTAAAACATAATATATTTAATATTAATCATGAGCATATACGGTCCAAGTAGTTCCAACTTAGAACGGGACGTTTCCCGCGCGGCCGCAGCATAAACGATGATAGCCGCTATGGAGAGGCTGGAGGGGCTTAGTCACAGTCCCACCCTATAATTAAAACAAGGTCGGGTTGAGCAATGGAAAAAATGCAAGCTCGAAAACCCGTCATAACAGTTTGGGGGCCGAGAGCGAGTGGTTCACTAAACAGGGGCCTACGAAATGTCATTCGGTGCCAACGCGAGCAACATATATTTGGGAAACACCATGCATTGTCTGGATGATTGAATGTCGTCCTGAATGGTGGTAGAACAGCAATAATTGCATCACCAAGCATACTCCTGGGCAGAGGTCAGGGTTTACAATATTCGATGATGACACTACAATTAAAGTTTCTGGCAGGTAGTGTTATTAACTTTGTACATAAAATTGCTGACCAACAAACCTTCCCTCTCCTCCACTATTGTTACGCTGTTTAATACAACATGGATTTTAATGATGAATGACAAGAAACTAAATCCACACTTAACCTCGGGATGGTCGGTCCGACCCCCCAGCATCCTTTAGGATGACCAGGATCGTCGAGATACAACATATTGCTACAACACGAGGGAGAAACGCGGACCCGGTTATGCGAAGAATATAGCGGTCAGTCAATATATTAGAGGGGGTGAGCACCACGTTAGCATCACCAACCGTTAAAAGTGGGGTGGGGAGATGTGTCTTTAAAATTCAACAGTTGTTTGTCGCTGCACCGTCGCGGCGACCTTGAGTGCTGTAGCGGCGGGGGCGGGACTTGCCTTTGCAATGAACGACCAGACTCGTGGGCCGAAAACTAGAGGCCTAAGAGTCGAAAGCACGATCTGAATAGCGGTCTCGCGAGATCCTAAGAAAACATTATCGACGTTGTTATCGTGTCGAAATCATAGCCGACAACGATATATCAATAGAGCGAGTTCAAAATGGCCGTCGAAGAGATGGCCAGATACAGAGTTAAAGTACTATCCTTTCAAAGGTCGACCCCAAAATCTCGCGACGAAGATATAAAAAAACTCGTTATTGAAGGTAGGGCCGCCGAGAGAAAAAATCTCCTCGCCCGTCTCCGGGACGTATATGCTTATTATGTGTCTGCAATCAACATCAGTATATTCCTCCACCTTTACAGTCCAGCTGTTCCGACGGCCCCACCATAACGGAACATCAAAAAAAGAGAATTTAGGGCCCCGTTACGACTCCCACTACCCACCATACCTTCTATAAATCGTTGTCATCCGACACCCACTGAATCAACCATACATTTATATAACCGCGTATCGGATATGACTATTGGGTGTTGTTAATTTGTTTTCTTATATTAATTAACTGATAATTTTCTTAAAATTAATTTAATAATATTTATTTTACAAAAATTTAATTATAAAATTAATAAAATAACGAACCATCCCCGGAAATTCGTGAACCTCTCTAAGTGTTTTATAAATAATTTATAATTTTGTGCACCATTTGAGTATTAGTATAGGAAGTTGATGAGTAAATATACTTTGTAAGCCTTATAAACAATTGGTCTATCTCGTCATGCCATTTGTTTTGAATCCGGTATACGTCCGTTCCTCGTCCTGTTTTAATGGTAGCAGTCTCTAAATGTTGTGTGTGTGAAATTTGGTGGATGGAATTGTATAGCTCAAAGGTGCCGGCCTAAAAAGATTTCTGCCTAAGAGCTTGCAATTACATCACCAAATCAACACAATAGCGCTCGGCTTACTTCGTCGGTTTCTCTGAATTGAGAATTGCAATGGGGTTAAAGGTGACCCGGAAAATGAGACTGTGAGCCAACAGAAGCGTGGTCTTAAGAAAAGGTCCCAACACCCACATTGGCTGGGTTCCCCTAAAAATCTGGCCCAACTCGCTGGTGTGTGTGCACGAGGGAGCTGTTTAGCTATTTTTTGATTGGGTGGGATCTACAATACAGCTCAATAACGTTTACAAACTTTGGTGGTATCATTTGACTCACTCTTTTCAAAATTATTTTCTCCAAAATTTATAAATTTTGCTGTCGGATACAATTTTCCTCCTTACCAATTTTTGTATTTTTTCGGGGGGTGGTGGGGGTAGTATAAAGGATGGAAGTTATAACCATCGTAGTTGGGTATAAATTGACTCCCTTTAACTACTATTTCCTCCGAAAACACATAAGTAAACCAGAGGCCCAAAGGGCCTGTGTTCGCTTACCGGACAAAAACAGTACAAGAGCCATCGCCTGTAGATACCTACAATTTGATATCAATAATCATGAATAATGACATGACAATATTTGGACAAACATGAAATTTGACCCCATTTTCCCCACCCGGCCACACCACTGAATAAACTCTCTAGGAGCCACCATTTTAAACTAATCAGAAAGAGCATCGACTATCGATCATTCTGTCAAGTATCATCAACATCGATCTGGCTGTTCATATGAGAATATTTAATTTTAAGTATTTATGCTATTTTTAGACACGGCCATCTTGGGTTTTAAAGACAAACCTTCAATTTAACATATCTAAAATATTCACACAGGGACACAACTGTGAAATTTGTCCAGCATCTGGTCAGGTGGTTTGTTAGAATAAGACGATTTGACATTTCATAATAAAAAGAATAACATTTTGACCTTTCGGGCGGCCATCTTGGATGACGTGGTCAACTGGATTTCGACAAAAAAATGCACCAGAGTAAAGCCACCCGGCATAGCCAATAAACAACTTGTCCTGGATGCTGAATTTAAATGTCGTAAAACACACATGAAAAGTGCATTTCCCGGACATCTAGATTTCAAAATCTTTACGGGGGGGGGGGGGGGGTTGGGGTGGGGGAGGGGGGTGGGGGGCTATGCACCCGGATCCCTTAGCATGGCTCACAAATAGACAACCACCCCACTCCCCTGTTTCCCAAATGCTGGATCCGCCCCTTCGTTGGAAACACGTACCTGTGTGACATAATCGGGGTGATATTTCTCTTGAACCTGTGATATAACGTAATGTATATTACGACCAAGAGGTAGTTATGATACTTTTTTTATTGGCACGTTTTATGTCACAGGTACGATCTACCACCTGGAGGTACACATACTAATTAATTACTTGTATCTTTACGTACTCCTACATGGATTCGAAGGTACATCATGTTATTGGTGATGTCATCGATTTGACGTGACTTTATCAGTGACGTTAACACTGACGTCAAGTGTGGAAAGTTGCACTGACGTCAATGGAAAAATAATTGCTCACGAAGGTGTGTACTTTTTAAATCACACACCCACTCCCGTTGAGCCCGGCTGTCCCAATTAACCAGCCTTATATAACCCTTGGTCATGCTCCTCCTACTGTGATCAGCGCCCCAACTGAATACGTCATCGGCAACCAATAGTAACTGTATTATAAATTGACTATTGAGTATCAAGAATAGCATCCATTGGGGATTGAAGTAGAATGATACCCATTCTTTGACATTGGTTAATGCCACCAATTTGGGAAAATGCCAGTCTAATGCATCCCAGATAAACAGGTGGACTCAAATGATTCTCATTGGCCGTATTTATATGAAGCGGACCCGCCAGCGAAGCATCACTATACACGCTTTGTATTGCGTATTCCATCCGGCTTCGACTTTATCATACATTTTGGAAACACAACCACTTCTGTCAATTTTGTGCACATCAACTTACCAACGATCTCCTATGCATGCATTGTAATGTTCACACTTGTCAATAGTTTTAATTGATTGTCGTCTTCTCACACCAGGAAACTGGATTGTTCTTATAAATCACAATAGTTGTTTGCAATTTCCTGTGTGTGTTGATGCAGCCGCCATGTTTACTGCTCTGCTTGTTTTGTCTTCGTCCTCTAATCTCGGAATTGGTCCGTCAACACAATCTACCAATCAATCACTGAGCGGGAGGATGGACAGCTCACGTAAAAATAGGAACTTGTCTAAAACCTACGGAACTTGTCCAAAACCTTACGGAAAGTACCGGAACATGTCCAAAAACCTTACGGAAAGTACCGAACTTTGTCCAGACTCAACTCGGCCTGACAAAACCTAATACATAGGAGTAAAATCTGGCAGTTGGCGAGAGACGCAACTCGAGACGCAACTCGCGTCTCAGAAATACCAAGGCCCAAATATCCTCCCCTCAAGCATTACTGTGATGATCTGAACGTGATTCTGGCATTATTGATTAGTAATATTGGCTGAAACCATGATAATGCCAATATCCCATTACCCCACCCACTTTTTCCACATGTAATACATTTCTCGACTCGAGCTTCGTCGAGACCCCCTGCTGTGTGACTCCCGACCCAAGCCTTCCTGGCCCCCCTCTCCACCCCTGTTAGGTTATCCCCACTCATTGTCAGTTGACCCCCCCCCATTCACTAGTGTCATGAATCCAACACCCACATTGAGACTCCACAACTGCAGCGTCGTGCCCTCCTTTCTAACCCCCTGCTTCTTCGCACCCCCACCCTGCAGAATAAGTCCCCCATCGTAATTCGTGATTCCAGCTGTGGTGACTCCCCCACCCAGCTTAATTTCACACCCCATCTACGTGATTCCCTCTTGTGCGACTTCCCCCAACCCAGCATAATTAGTCCCCATCCTACTTCATGATCCCAATGTGTGACTCCCCACCCAGAATAATTAGTCCCCCCATCCTAGATTCGTGATTCCCCTGTGTGACTCCCCACCCAGCATAATTTAGTCCCCATCCTAGCTTCATGATTTCCCACTGTGGTGACTCCCCACCCAGCATAATTAGTTCCCCATCCAGATTCGTATTATCCCGCTGTTACATCCCCACCCAGCCATAATTAGTCCCCATCCTACTTCATGATTCCACATCTGTGTGACTCCCCCCACCCAGCATGAATTAGTCCCCACCTAGATTTTCGTGATTCCCGCTGTGTGACTCCCCACCCAGCAAAATATCCCATCCTAGCTTCATGATTCCACTGGTGGTGACTCCCCACCCAGCATAATTAGTCCCCATCCTAGGATTCGTATTCCCACTGGTGACTACTCGCCCACCCATATACATTGTCCCTATCCTAGTTCATGATCCCACAGTGTGACTCCCCCACTCAGCATAATTAGTCCCCATCCCTAGCTTCTGAGATTACCACTGTGCGACTCCCCACACCATATAAATTAGTCCCATCCTAGCTTCGTGATTCCCACTGTGTGACTCCCCACCCAGAATAATTATCCCCATCCTAAGCTTCGTTGATTCCACTGTGTGACTCCCCACCCAGCTAATTGTCCCCCCATCCCTAGATTCGTGATTCCCACTGTGCGACTACCCACCCAGCAATAATAGTCCCCATCCAGATTCGTGATTCCCACTGTGTGACTCCCCCACCCCAGTCATAATTAGTCCCATCCTAGATTATGATTCCACTGTCCACCACCCAGCATAATTAGTCCCCATCCTAGATTCGTGATTCCCACTGTGTGACTACCCACCCAGCATAATTAGTCCCCATCCTAGATTCGTGATTCCCACTGTGTGACTACCCACACCAGCATAATTTAAGTCCCCATCCAGATTCGAGATTTCCCACTGGTGAACTCCCCCCCCCCCACCCAGCATAATTAGTCCCCTCCTAGATTCGTGGATTCACACCGTGTTACTACCACACCCAGCATATTTGTCCCCATCCTAATTCGTGAGTCCCACTGTGTGACCTCCTCCCCACACAGCATAATTAGACCCCAAACCAGATTCGTGAATCCCACTGTGTTCAACCTCCACCAGTATAATTAGTCCCCCATCCTTGATTCGTGATTCCCACTGTGTGACTACCCAACCAGCATAATTAGTCCCCATCCTAGATTCGTGATTCCCACTGTGTGACTACCCACCCAGCATAATAGTCCCCCATCTCTAAGCTTCGTGATTCCACTGTGTGACTCCCAAACCCAGCAAATTAGTCCCCGTCCTAGATTCGTGATTCCCACTGTCTGAGTCGCCACCCAGCATAATTAGTCCCCAACTAGATTCGTGATTCCCACTGTGTGACTACCCCACCCAGCATAATTAGTCCCCATCCTAGATTCGTGATTCCCACTGTGTGACTCCCCACCCAGCATAATTAGTCCCCATCCTAGAATTCGTGATTCCCACTGTTGTGGACTACCCACCCAGTATAATTATCCCCCATCCTAGATTCGGTGATTCCCACTGTGTGACTCCCCACACCAACATAATTAGTCCCCACCTAGATTCAGATACCACTGTGTGACCTACCCCACCAAGTATAATTTGTCCCCATCCTAGATTCGTGATTCCCACTGTGTGACTACCCACCCAACATAATTTGTCCCCATCCTAGATTCATGATTCCCACTGTGTGACTACCCCACCCAGTAAATAAATTTTTTCCCCATCCATAGATTCGTGAGTCCACTGTGTGACTACCCCACACCAAATAATTAGTCCCCATACTAGATTCATGATTCCCGCTGTGTACTACCCCACCCAAACATAATTAGATTCCCCATCCTAGATTGTGATTCCCACTGGGAGACTACCCCCACCCAGTATAATTTGTCCCCATCCTATGATTTCATGATTCCCACTGTGTGACTCCACTCCTCCCCCTCCCCCCCCCACCCAGCATAATTATCCCATCCTAGATTCCGTATTCCCACTGTGTTACTACCACCCCACCCAGTATAATTAGTCCCCATCCTAGCTATCGTGATTCCCACTGTGTGACTCCCCACCCGCATAATTATCCCCATCCTAGTTTCGTGATTCCCACTGGGTGGTGACTACCCACCCAGTAAATAATTAGTCCCCCATCCTAGCTTCGTGATCACTACTGTGTGACTTTTCCCCCCCACATAATAAGTACCCATCCTAGATTCAAGATTCCCCACTGTGTGACTGCCCACCCATATAATTAGTCCCCATCCTATCTTCGTGATTTCCCACTGTGTGACTCCCCACGCCAACATACATAGTACCCATCCTAGCTTCATGATTCCCACTGTGTGACTCCCCACCCCATCCCATAATTAGTCCCCATCCTAGCTTTCATGATTTCCACTATGTGACTAAACCCACCCAATATTAGTCCCCATCCTAGATTCGTGATTCCCGCTGTGTGACTCCCCCACCCAGCAAAATTAGTCCCCATCCTATCTTCATGATTCCCACTGTGTGACTACCCACCCCATTTATAATTAGTTTCCCATCCTCGATCGTGATTCCCGCTGTGTGACTCCCCCACCCGCATAATTAGTAACCCATCCTAGATCATGATTCCGCCACTGTGTGACTACCCACCCCAGTATAATTAGTCCCCAACCTACATCGGTGATTCCACTGTTGACTCCCACCCAACATAATTAGTACCCATCCAGCTTCATGATTCCCACTGTGAGACTAAAATAACCAAGGAAGAATTAACAAAACAAAAAAACAACAAAAAACAAACCCATAAAACTAATACAAATAAAAAGAAACAAAAACAAAAACACAAACCACCGCCCCCCCACCCCCCTCCCCCGTCCCAGCCCCCCCCCCACCCCCCACCAACACACCCCCCTCCACCCCACCCACCCCCCAACACCCCCCCCTCCCATCTCCCCCACACAATAACCACCCCCCCCCCAAACCCCCCATCCCAACCCCCACACACCAGTCCCCCCACCCCCCAACCCGCCACCCAGCATAAATAGTCCCCCAACATAGCTTCAAGATTCCCCTGATGGTGACTACCCACCCATAATAATTAGTCCCCATCCTAGATTCGTGTATTCCCCACTGTGTGACTCCCCTCCCACCCCAGAAAAATTAGTCCCCATCTTAGCATCGTGATTCCCACTGTGTGACTCCCCACCCAACCCAGCATAATTAGTCCCCATCCTAGCTTCATGATTACCACTGTGTGACTATACTCCCCACCACAGCATAATTAGATCCCCATCCTAGATTCATGAATTCCCACTGTGGTGACCACCCCACCCAGCATTAATTAGACTCCCATCCCTAGCTTCATGAATCCCTACTGTGTGACTTCTCCCACCCACATAATTAGTCCCCATCCTAGATTCATATTCCCACAGTGTGACTACCCACGACAGCATAATTAGTCCCCCATCCTAGCATCGAGAGATTCCCACTGTGTGAACGTCCCCACCCAGCATAATTATCCCCATCCAAGATTCGTGATTCCCACTGTGTGACTCCCCACCCCTGCATAATTAGTCCCCATCCTAGCTTCATATTCCACTGAGTGACTCCCCCCCCCCCCACCCAGCATAATTAGTCCCCCTCCTAGATTCGTGAGTCCCACTGTGTTACTACTACCCCACCCAGAATAATTAGATCCCCATCCCCTAGCTCCTGATTCCCACTGTGTGACTTCCCCACCCACATAAATAGTCCCCATCCTAGATTCGTGATTCCCCACTGTGTGACACCCACCCAGTATAATTAGTCCCCATCCTACTTCGTGATTCCTACTGAGTGACTTCCCCACCCAGCATAATTTGTACCCATCCTAGATCAATGATTCCCCACTGTGTGACTGCCCCACCCAGTATAATTAGTCCCCCATCCTAGCGTCGTGATTCCACTGTGTACTCCCCCACCCAACATAATTAGAACCCATCCTAAGCTGCATGATTCCCACTGTGTGACTCCCCCACCCAGCATAATTAGTCCCAAACCTAGCTTCAATGAATCCCACTATGGACTACCCCAACCAGTATAATTATCCCCATCCTAGATTCTGATTCCCGCCGTTGACTCCCCCACCTCCAGCAAAATTATCCCCCTCCTAGCTTCATATTCCCACTGTGTGACTACCCACCCAGTATAAATAGTCCCCCGATCCTAGAATTCGTGATTCCCAGCTGTGTGACTCCCCACCCCGCAATTAAATTATACCATCCTAGATTCAAGAATCCCACAAGTGTGACTACCCCACCCATAAAATTAGTCCCCATCACTAGCTCGTGATTCCCACTGTGTGACTCCCCACCCAACATATATTAGTACCCATCCTACTTCATGATTCCCACTGATGAGACACCCCACCCATATACCCCACCCAGCATAATTTATTCCCCATCCTAGCATCATGATTCCCACTGTGGTGACTACCCCACCCCTTATAATTAGATCCCATCCTAGATTCCGTGATACCGCTGTGTGACTCCCCACCCAAATAATTAGTCCCCATCCTAGCTTCGTGATACCCACGTGTGACTCCCCACCCATCATATTAGTCCCATCCTAGCTTCCATGATTCCCACTGTGTGACTCCCCAACCCAGCATAATTAGTCCCCATCCTAGATTCATTGATTCCCAGACTGTGTGACCCACAACCACCCAGCATAATTAGTCCCCATCCTGAGCTCACAATGATTCCCACGTGTGACTCCCCACCCAGCATAATTAGTCCCCATCCTAGATTCAGATTCCACACTGTGTGACTACCCATCACCCAGCAAATAATGAGTCACCCATCCTAGCTTCGTGATTCCACTGTGTGACTCCCCACCCAGCATAATTGTCCCCATCCTAGATTTCGTGATTCCACTGTGTGACTCCCCAATTCCCCACCCTGCATAATTAGTCCCCATCCTACTTCATGATTCCCACTGTGTGACTCCCCACCCAACATAATTTAGGTCCCCATCCTAGCCTCATGATTCCCACTGTGTGAATCCCCACCCAGCATAATTATCCCCATCCTAATTCGTGAATTCCCCACTGTGCGACTCCCCACCTAGTATAATTGGTCCCCATCCTAGCTAAGTGATTCTACCCACTGTGTGACCCCCACCCAGCATAATTTAGTCCCCCCTTCCTAGACATGATTCCCACTGTGTGACTAACCCACCCAGCAGAATTTAGTCCCCATCCGAGATTCATGATTCCCACTGTGGTGACTACCCACCCCAGCATAATTAGTCCCCATCCTAGCTTCGTGATTCCCCACTTTTGACTTCCCCACCCAGCATAATTATTCCCATCCTAGATTCGTGATTCCCAGTGTATACTCCCCCACCCAGCATAATTAGTCCCCATCCTAGCTTCAATGATTCCACTAGTGTGACACCCCACCCAGCATAATTAGTCCCCACCCTAGATTCTTGATTCCCACTTGTTACTCCCCACCCAGCATAATTAGTCCCCATCCTAGCTCATGATTCCCACCTGTGTCACTACCCACCCCAGTATAATTAGTCCCCATCCTATAA
Source organism: Conchocele bisecta (assembly GCA_029237695.1). NCBI lineage: Eukaryota > Metazoa > Mollusca > Bivalvia > Lucinida > Thyasiridae > Conchocele > Conchocele bisecta. Next base: position 160,622,967 of record CM055266.1, read on the forward strand.
TTCGTATTCCCACTGTGTGACTCCCCACCCAGCCATAATTAGTACCCCATCCTAGCTTCAAGGTTTCCCACAGTTGACTCCCCACCCACAATAATTAGTCCCCCATCCTAGATTCGTGATTCCCCTGTGTGAACTACCAACCACCCAGTATAATTAGTCCCCATCCTAGATTCGTGATTCCCGCTTTTGACTACCCCACCCAGCATAATTCGGTCCCCATCCAAGATTCTGTTGAATCCCGCTGTGTGACTTCCCCACCCAACATAATTAGTCCCCCATTCCTAGATTCATGATTCCCACATGTGTGACTCTCCCCACCCAGCAAAATTAGTCCCCATCCAGATTCGTGTTGCCCACTTTGTGACTCCCCACCCAGCATAATTTAGTCCCCATTAACCTAGCTTCATGATTCCACAGTGTGACTACCCACCCAGTATAATTAGTCCCCATCCTAGATTCGTTGAAATAAAAAAAATTTTCCCACTGTGTTACTCCCCACCCCCACCCATCATAATTATCCCCATCCCTAATTCATGATTCCCACTGTGTGACCACAACCACCCAGCATAATTAGTCCCCATCCTAGCTTCATGATTCCCACTGTGTGACTCCCCACCCAGCATAATTAGTCCCCATCCTAGATTCATGATTCCCACTGTGTGACTACCCACCCAGCATAATTAGTCCCCATCCTAGCTTCGTGATTCCCACTGGTGTGAACATCCACCACCCAGCATAATTAGTCCCCATCCTAGATTTCCCCCCGGTGATTCCCACTGTGTGACTCCCCACCCTGCATAATTAGTCCCCATCCTAGCTTCATGATTCCCACTGTGTGACTCCCCACCCAGCATAATTAGTCCCCATCCTAGCTTCATGATTCCCACTGTGTGAATCCCCACCCAGCATAATTAGTCCCCATCCTAGATTCGTGATTCCCACTGTGCGACTCCCCACCTAGTATAATTGGTCCCCATCCTAGCTTCGTGATTCCCACTGTGTGACTCCCCACCCAGCATAATTAGTCCCCATCCTAGATTCATGATTCCCACTGTGTGACTACCCACCCAGCATAATTAGTCCCCATCCTAGATTCATGATTCCCACTGTGTGACTACCCACCCAGCATAATTAGTCCCCATCCTACTTCGTTCGTGATTCCCACTCGTTTTTGACTCCCCACCCAGCATAATTAGTCCCCATCCTAATTCGTTGATTCCACTGTGTTACTCTCCCCCCAACTCCAGCATAATTAGTCCCCATCCCTAGCTTCATGATTCCCACTGTTTGACACCCCACCCAGCATAATTATCCCCATCCTAGATTCTTGATTCCCCCTGTGTGGACTCCCCACCCACAAAATTAGATCCCCTATACCTAGCTTCAATGATTCCCACTGTGTCATAACTACCCACCAGTTATAATTCGTCCCCAATACCTAGATTCGTGAGTTCCCACGTACTCCCCACCCAGCATAATTAGTACCCATCCTATGCTTCATGTTCCCCACTTGTGACTCCCCACTCCCCACCCACAATATTAGTCCCCATCCTAGATTCGTGATTCCCGCTTTGATGACAACCCCACCCATATAATTAGTCCCCATCCTAGATTCTTGGATTCCCGCTGTGTGACTACCCCACCCCACATAATTAGTCCCCATCACGAATTCGTTATTCCCGCTGTGTGACTTCCCAACCCAACATAATTAGGTACCCATCCTAGATTTCATGATTCCCACTGAGTGACTCCCCACCCAGCATAATAAGTCCCCATCCTAGATTCGTGAATTCCCACTGTGTGACTCCCCACCCGCATAATAGTCCCCCATCCTAAGCTCATGATTCCCACTGTGTGACAACCCACCCAGTATAATTAAGTCCCCATCCTAGATTCTTGATTCCCCACTGCGTGACTCCCCACCCAGCATAATTAGTACCCATCCTAGCTTCATGATGCCCACTGTATGTGACTCCCCACCCCAGCATAAATATGACCGCCATCCTAAATTCGTGATTCCCGCTGTGTGACTACCCACCCATTATAATTAGTCCCCATCCTAGATTTCGTGATATCCCGCTGTGTGACTACCCACCCATATAAATTAGACCCCATCCCAGCCTTCGTGATTCCCACTGTGTGACTTCGGCCCCATCCACATAAGTTAGTCCCCATCTCAGCTTATGAAATCCCGCTGTGTGACTCCCCACCCAGCATAATTAGTAGTCCCCATCCCAGCTTCATATTCCCGCTGTGTGACTTCCCCACCCAACATAATAGTCCCCCAGCCCAGCTTCAAATGATTCCCCGCTGTGTGACTCCCCACCCGCATAATTATCCCCAAGGGGGCGGGGGGGGGGGGCCGGGATTCGTGATTCCCACTGGTGTGACGATATACCCACGCCAGTATAATTAGTCCCCATCAACCAAGCTATCATGATTCCCCGCAGTTGACTCCCCACCCCCCAGATCAGCATAGATAAGTCCCCATCCCAGCTTTCATGATTCCCCGCTGAGTGACACACTCCCCACCCAGCATAATTATTCCCCAACCCACTTCGAATTCCCCACTGTGGTGACAACCCCACACCAGTATAAATTTAGTCCCCAACCCATCTTCATTATTCCCGCTGTGTGACTCCCTTCCCAGCTCCCCCACCCACCTCAATAGTCCCCATCCCAGCTTTCGAGAATCCACATGGTGTGACTCCCCACCCCCGGCATAATTTTTATTTTTCCATCCAAAGATACGAGATTCCCCGCTGTGTGACTACCCCACCAACATAATTAGATCCCCCCATTCCCAAGCATTCGTCGTGATTCCCACTCTGTGACTCCCCCCACCCCCCTCCCGTCTATCCCCCCCCCCGCCCACCCCCCGCACCCCAGTATATTTAGATTCCCCATCCCTAGATTCCGTGATTCCCGCTGTGTGAACTTCCCCTTCTCCCCACCCCAGCAAAATATGAGTCCCCATCCCCAATGTCCCAAAGGTCATTACCAAAGGTTCAGGCCATCCGAGACAAATAGACTCCCCCAATTAAACCACCACCGAACCAAGTACACATCCTACCATTGTAACATTCCGAACAGGGCCCCTCACCTATAACCGCCTCCGGACCATAGTGACCCTCCCAGCCGAAGCAGAGACCTTGCACGTCCATGCTACGCACCGACCCCCCCCTAACGACCCGAACCACCCAACACCAGACCCCACAACAACCCATTTGCCCCCCCCGTCCACCCAGCCAACCTCAGATCACATCTCCCAACCCCTGTACCATATCCATATCCTCAACCCAACCACCCCTTAATACCCTCCCCACTCCATAAACACCAAAACCCTCCACAACCCCGCACACTCACTAAACACTCGGTATGTGGACTCTCAATGGTCCCTAGTGACAATAGATGAATGCACAAGATACTTTGATGATCGCTAATCAAAGTGAAATAACATACACGTATACACAATGGCATAACGAACATTGGAGGACAAATGACAATCCATCTGAGGCTACCCCAGTGCAGGCGTATCTCAATAGATAGTGTTAACCTCTGAGTATCCAAGGTCCCAATCTGCCTCACCCGCAATATGAGGTCTAGGTCCAACAATATGGCAATATATCCAACTTTCAAGTGATTAATCCATAAACAATATATGTAGTCTTACTACTATCCTTTAGCCATGATATGCCATGATAGGAGTATTACCATACACTATCAAAGTATACCCAGAATGTAATGCCTATGCAATATATTTTCAAATATGAATGTCAAAGGTCAAATCCGATGAGGTTACATCACATGATAGTCAAAAACGATAATGTCCGGACGCAGGTTCCCGGAAGTAAAGTACCACAGGTAGTATTATCTCCGAAATGGTGACCAGAATGTAAAGTTCCTATGTATCACTCGACTGTACAACCCATTTTGTGGTAGACCGTATTAAAGTATCCATGAATGAAACAATGGGTTTTGTAATACCGAAGTGGTAGACCGGATGTAAAGGTTCCGATATAAATACAAAATGGGCGATTATTCACGTTGGCTAAAAGACGCCGGGAAAGTTTCACTTAGGTGACCTTCCAACTCGGTGGTATATTAAAAGAAATGATATGTGTGTATGCTTTCACTAAAATTCAACAAAACTATGGCTGTGACTGTCTGCTGAACGCGAGGTAGCTATCACAACACTGTCTCTATACAGGACCTGATACCCGAGCTGCAACACACACCAGCGCCAACAGACGTACTGACACACTCGACACCCGATACTTCTTCACTGACTGGGGTCTGCCCAAACGAGTGGACCCAACACGTCCCAATGTGGCTCGCGGAGCGTTCCCTCAAGAGGCTACAAAAATGAATGAATCTCCCAATTACAGGACCAATAACTCCACAGACAAACAACAGGGATGCACAACAGAACTAAAACGGAAGTCGAACACGGCAAATCACAGCTGAAATAAAATGTTCTAGGTACATACCAAATCCTCCGTGTCACTGGTTGAATACAGTACAAAGTCTTCTTTCTGTAACCAAAAATATGTGTCCCCGCCAACACATAGCGAGAACATCGCTTATATATATCGCACCAGTGAAACAAGCCACGGAATAATGGATATGCCACCACCTCGTACGACATCTCACATAAATACTACAAAACCATGGCTATTTGCCATGACACCCCCTGGTTTCTATTTGGCATACAATATATGTTCCCACAGACCTTAAATTCAACCAAACCATGTACAGCCCCGTGGAATAAATACCATCCAACATGGTTAAAACCCCCACACTACACCCAAAAATCTGCACACTATAGACCGATCTCATAATCCCGAAATCTACTCGACTGGACTCGAACAATGCGAAGGTCGCTATCTTCCTTGGCCCCGCCAAAACCCCACCATAACGGTCCTACGCTATAACCTCAATAGAGTGTAAGCACATAACTAAACTCAAATACTCGTGGTCATTAAACCGGAAATATCACGACACAAAACATCACCATTATGGGATCTGATATATCCGTGTTGGACAGTACCAGGATAAGCGTGAAACACAAACCGGTACATAACTTAACAGGCAGACCATCGGTAATGGTCCCTGCGCTGTAACTGGCATCACCTACAGAAGGGTCCCTTATATGGTGGAAACACTGACACGCGACAAACTCGCCTGCACGGACAGTGGACAACCGTAAAACTAGAAAGTTATCTTTTCCCTAGCGAAACCACACACACAGTCAACCGAGTTCTCCCACACACATGCATAGTCTGTGGCAAATATGGCGTGACATCAGTAAAACATTGCTCATAAACTAGACGTATATTTAAATCCGCAAATAGGACACGCATAAACGTATCTCCACCAATACAACATAAGCCCCCTTATTACACGCACATTGTACATGGCAAATGTACATGCCAAACCACAGGTGTGCAAAAACCACAGGTGTGTGAAACCACAGGTATGTGGAATCACAGGGATGTGAAACCAATAATACGCACAACAATACAACACAGTACCACACATCACAAATATACAATTATACGGATTTCAGAATGTACAAGAATACACGTGTCACGCGACATATCTCCCCCCTAAACAAAAAGTGTTTACACTTTCGTGCATAATCGCGAGACACGTTGGCACAGCTGAATCTACCCCGATATCCTGCTCAAGTAGCCTGCCCACTTTATCTCATGTTTCCCTCCCTATGGGTGTGTCCTGGTGTGTCCCTCAGGACATGGGTGAACTCCCGTAAGATCTCTTTGACTTGGGTCTTTTGTTTCTTGCCTAAATCAGGCGACAGATCAACTTTGCTCTCCGTATCGGACTTTAATCCCCTGGGACATAACATGTTTTCTTCGGCACTACACCCACTTGGACTAGGATCCCCCTCTACTGTGTCTTCTATCACGGCCGCATTTATTACAGTGAGTATTCCCTTCCCCGGGTGCTCAGGCCTAGTCTCGTACCTCTTTAACATGTTGAATGAAAGGTTTTCAACTTCCCTCCCATGTCAACTCTATAGTCCCACTCATTAACTACCTCTGTTATGGGGTATGGTCCCTTCCACCTAAGAAGCAATTTGTTGTTGTCTGTCGGTAGTAGTACAAGTACCTGATCTGCCACTGCATACTGCCTACTACGAGTCTTACGGTTGTAGTACTTTGCGTACTTTTTGGACGCACTCTTCAAGTTCTCATGCGCGATTTCGCACGTTTTCTCGAGCCGTTCGCGCAAGTCTAGGACGTACTGATACGTCGTTTTGACGTTGTCCTCTATGTCCTTCTCGGACCACAGATCTCTTAGTATGCTCATCGGACCTCGAACGGTCCTTCCGTACAATAGTTCAAACGGTGAGAAAGCCAAACTTTCTTGAGGGACTTCGCGATACGCGAATAAGAGCGCGTTAATGTATTTGTCCCAATCTTTGGGACGTTCGCTTGCCATTCTACGAAGCATTTGCTTTAACGTACCATTGAACCGTTCCACGAGACCGTTACACTGTGGGTGGTACGGTGTCGTGGTTAATTGTCTCAGCGATAACAATCTACTAACTTCCTCCATGACTGCCGACGTAAATTGACTACCCCTATCGGTGAGCATCTCCTCGGGGATACCCAGTCTACTGAACATATCCACGAGAGCTTCCGCGACTCGTTCGGCCTCGATGCCGGTAGTGGTACCGCTTCTGGGTACCTAGTTGCATAATCAACTAACGTTAGTATGTAACGATTCTTCCGATCGGTAGCTGGAAAAATTGGCCCTACAATATCAACTGCGACTCGTTTGAACGGAGTGTCTATCAACGGCATAGTTCCTAACGGAACCTTGGTGATGTGTCCCTTTGACACAGTCTTTTGACATATGTCACAAGACCTACAAAACCGTGTAATGTCACTGCCCACGCCTGGCCAATAAAATTCTGATAACACTCGATCAGTTGTCTTCTACCCTAAATGGCCCGCCATGATTGATTCATGTGCCACTTTCATCACGGTAGTCCTAAGTGTTTTTGGGACTACCAGCTGATGGTACATCCTACCTGACCCTATCGATTCGAATTACGATACAACAAGTCTTTTCGGTATGCGAATTTCGATTTGTTTCCGTTTCTTACTTGACGTACCGTTCCGTCTTTTGCATTATTCGAACTGACGTCAAATTGTGACGTCATGTGCCTGCGCCTCTTTGAATTCATCGCGTGATACGTTCGCGATTGCGGTAGGGACTTTGAGGGTCTTATAGATTCGTCTCGGCTGTCGTTTGTGACCTAGTTTCAACTGCGCACGATTTAGCGCCCTCTAAAAATCGGATATCACCGGTAACTCTGACCCGTCTACATTACCTATGGTAACATCATACATTGTATCTATCATGCAAAGGGGCTTCTACCCGACCTTTTGAAAAAAGGTGTATCAAGATCTACCCGGGCGGTAGGAAATTCCACTCATTTTGCTCCTATTTACCATCATGCATGTTGAAACTTTGCTTAAAAACAAGATCTGGTTGTACTAAAGCTTTCCTGACGACCACCCCGGTACACCCAGTATCTCGCATTACTGTGACCTTTTTCCCATTTAATGTGCCCTCGCTACGGGTAGCCTATCATACTCCCAAATGTACATCCGTTTTAATCAACTCCGCTGATCTCGCTACCTGAACACAATCGTGGTGTCGGTATCAAACCACACAGAAATTTTCCTTGTTTTCCCTGGTTGTCCGTGTTTTGCATCTACCTCTACCTCTGCCTTTAGTGTCCTTCCACTTCTACCTCAACTTCTACCTCTGTACCGACCTCTCTGTTCTTTATCTGCAAAACTTACATGTTTCTCTTCCTCGGACTGCTGCTGCTTTGTAAGCTGAGGATCGGTCACGCTTAGGACAATCGTAGGACCTGTGACCTTCTTTGCCACAATGGTAACATGTGCCGCGATGCCTATCATAGCCGTTCCTGCTGTACTTCTATCATAACTAAAACCCCTACTTGGGCTTCTATTGTGGTCTCTATCTGATATTTTTCTGTCCCTACTCGACTCCTATCTCTGGATCGTTATCTGCACTACTTACCTTGCGCCTCTGGTTATCTACTGACCTGTACTCAGTTCTGTTGCTTAATTACTGTTCCTCTGAACTACATACTTGCTACCTCTCTAGCTTCTGCAAAGTAATCTGCCTGAACCGCCATCTGATTCTATCGAGTCAAATGTTTTTTCCCTCTTTGAGAAATAAGTAGAGCTCACGACTGCATATACTTAACATCATCTCTGATCATGTAGTCTAATACTCCTTCATATGTTCTATTCACCTTAAAAACCTAACTCAAACCATCTATCTAAATAGTTCTTTGACGACTGACATATTGCACAAATATTCACTGTGATCAGGTTTGGGTGTTTTGAACATCGTCTGAACCCATCTTCTGTAGATCAAAAGAAAAAATTTCAACAATGCGGATTTCAACTTATCATAGTCAAGAGCACATCAATAGGTATCTAGAATATACATCTAATGCCTTGCCCTTCAATAAAAGCACTCAACTCAAGTGTAGTGACCATTATCTCACCCCCACCATTTGAATTGCTGCGTACCTCTCAAATCTAGCTAAGTAGCTATCCATGTTTGTCATTATTCTGATCAAAATGTGGCAGCTTCGACCGAATGCTCTGCCATAGTCCCTATCATGTCCTATCTTCATCTACTACTTCTCCCCTTTCTACTTTTGCCATTTCTACCTGATGCTTAGTGTCTAATTCTCGCAATTTGAATTCTAAGAGCTAACTGCGCTTCATTGGCATCTAATCTATCTTTCCCCATCTGTCGCTCAACCTCCTTAGCTAACTGCTCAGCATCTAAACCTATCTTTCTCCATCTGTCGCTACAACTGCTAACTTATCTTTCTCAGCCTGTCGCTCAATCTCTTTTAGCCAACCAACGCTCAGCATCTAGCCTATCTTTTCTCAGCCTGCCTAGCCCTCTAGTCTTTAATGTCTTTCTCTCTCCTGCTCTTCCTTTACAAAGGCCCCTTACTCTGAATCTGCTAGCCCTAAGCTTTTGCCTATGTCCATTAGCTCCTTAATGGACGACATTCTCACTCTCAACTCAACCTCCCCCGGATATCGATTTACACGCTTTACCCACGGGTTTACACAAATGGTACCTCTGCACTCAAATCACTTGGGTGATTGTGCGAGTCTCTTGCTTCACGTCTATAAAAGGTTAAAGTAAATCAATCCGGTCTCTACTCCTAACGACGGTAATAAGTTTCTCAATTCGGGTAAGTCAATCCGGTATATTGGGTATTGTCTATGTAATGGTGAAAATTTTTACCATTCCCTCTCTAAGGTACTGGAACACAAATGGGGACTGGTTATAGACACCTGCAGGATATATATTGTTCATCACACATATAGTGGTAGTAATCTCGCCCTCAGATGCAGAAGTGTCTAGTGCTAACCTAGAACACCCCCTCCCGCGTGCCATCATCACAGGGAGGTAACTATTCAACAAATCCAAAGTTACAATGACCCTTAAATCCACTATCTCACCAGATCGTCTCAACTCTATACTTCTGTACCTAGGTAGTCAACAAATCATGTATGTGGTGATGTATTAGTGCCTAAGTGTTTGGAGTGCATCTTACATTAACTCCAAGCAAACAAAATTACAAGATTGAATTTTTGACGACGCTAGGGGTACAGCTATTCTAGCCTCCTTACTTCAACTGCTTTGAAGAAACTGATTATAAAAATAGAAACAAAACCCCACTTCTGACACCATTGTCAAGGTCATTACCAAGGTCAGGAAATGATCGAGACAAAATTGTCTCCCCCAATTATCATACGAACCAAGTATACTTCAATTGTTATGACGTTAGGCCAATATAGCTTGATCCGACGAACGAAAAGTGTAACAATGCAGTTGAAGTGTAAGGGATAGGGCCAGTGTAGATAAGTACACGTAGTCACTAATCACTTATAATGTACACTAAATATTAACATGGGGAACACACAGGAATACATGATACATTGATATGCGAACATCACTGTACTGTGCATGATACTATTCAATTACTACAAGGTTGTTAAGCCAATCGACTGTTTATACTTTAAACGCACTTAAAGCTAAATAGCGAATAAACTCGGTATGTGGTATCTCAAATTGGTCCCGTAGTGGACAATAGTATGAATGCACAAGTACTTTGATGATCGCTAATCAAAGTGAAATAAACATACAAGTATAACATGCATAACGAACATTGGAGGACAAATGACAATCATCCTGAGCACCCCATGCTGGCGTATCTCAATAGATAGTGTAACCTCTGAGTACAATCAAGGTCCCAAGGTCTGCCTCACCCGCAATATGAGGTCTAGTCAACAATATGGCTATAATCCAACTTCAAGTGGATTAATCCATAAACAATATATGTAGTCTTACTACAATCCTTTTAGCCATGATATTCCATGATAGGAGTATTACCATACACTATCAAATAAAGTATACATATTATTGCCTATGGCAATATATTTTTCAAAGTATGAATGTCAAGTCCAAAAAGCCGGATGTGGTTTACATCACATGATAGTCAATAACGTAATTGTTTTTCCGGAAGCTGGTTCCCCCGGGGAAGTAAAGTTCCACAGTAGTATTAAATCTCCGAAATGGTGGACCAGATGTAAAAGTTCCTATGGTATCACTCGACTGTAGCAACCCGTTTGTGTAGACGGTTTGTAAAGTATCCATGATGAATCAATGGGTTGTAATACCGGAAGTGGTAGACCGGATGTAAAGTTCCGATATAATACAAAATGGCGAATTATCACGTTGGCTAAAGACGCCGGGAAAAAGTTTCACCTTAGTGACATTCAACTCGGTGGTAGTATAATGATATGATAGGTGTGTATGGCGTTTCACTTCACTAAACTATGGCTGGTGACTGTCTGCGAACGCGAGGTAGCTATCACACACTGCTTCCTATACAAGGCCTGTACCCGGGAGCTGCTACACACACTGCGCCAGACAGACGTACGGGACACTCGGACGACCCGATACTCTGCACTGACTGGGGTCTGCCCACAAAACGAGTGGACCAAAACGTCCAATGTGCTCGCTGGAGCGTTCTCAGAGGCTACAAAAATGAAATGAATCTCCCAAATTACCTGGACGAATACGCACAGACAAACAGGGGACAGGATGCACAACAGACTAAAACGGGAATCGAACAACGGCAAATCACAGCTTGAAATAAAATTTGTTCTAGTACATACCAAAATCCTCCGTGTCACTGGTTGAATACAGTACTAGTCCTTCTTGGTAACAGAAAATATGTGTCCCCCCCAACACATAGCGAAGACCTCGCTTATATACGCACCAGTGAAACCATGCACGGAATAATTGGATATGCCCTACCCCTCGTACGACATCTCACATAAATACTACAAAACCATGGCTTTTGCCATGTCACTCCCATGGGTTATATTGGCATAAATATATGTTTCCCACGCCTTAAATTTCAACCAAACAGTGTACAGCCCCTCGTGGAATAAAATACCATCCAACATGGTATACCCACACTACCATAAATCTGCACACTAGAACCAGATCTCATAATCCGAAATCTACTCGACTGGTCTCGACAATGCGAAGGTCGCTTCTTGGCCCCCGCCAAACCCCCTCCATAACGGTCCTACGGCTATACACTCAAATGAAGTGTAGCACATACTAAACTCAAATATCGTGGTCATTTTACGGGAAATATCACGACACAAAACATCACATTATGGGATCTGATATATCCGTGTTGGCCAGTACCAGGCTATGCTGAAACACTAACCGGTAGCATACATAACAGGGCAGAACCATGGTATGGTCTGCGCTGTATACTGGCTTCACCTACAGAAGGTCCCTTATATTTGGTGAAACACTGACACGACAAACCTCGCTGGCACGGACATTGGACATCAGTATTACTAAAAGGTATCTTTTCCCTAGCGAAACAGCACACACAGTCAACGAGTTCTCTACCACACACAATGCATAGTCTGTGGCAAATATGGCGTGACATCAGTCATTGCTCATAAAATACTAGACGAAATATTTAAATCCGCAAATAGACACGCATAAACGGTATCTCCAACCAATACAACATAAGCCCCCTTATTACACGACATTGTACATGCATATGTACATGCCAAACCACAGGTGTGCAAAAACCACAGGGTGTGTGAAACCACAGGTATGTGAATCACAGGATGTGAAACCAAAAATAATACGCACAACAATACAACACAGTACCACACATCACAAATATACAATTATACGGATTTTCAGAATGTACAAGAATACACGTGTCACGCGACATATCTCCCCCCTAAAACAAAAAGTGTTTACACTTTCGTGCATAATCGCGAGACACGTTTTGGCACAGCTGAATCCTACCCCGATATCCTGCTCAAGAGCCTGCCCACTTTTTTTATCTCATGTTTCCCTATAATGGGTGTGTCCTGTGTGTCCCTCAGGACATGGGTGAACTCCGTAAGAATCTCTTTGACTTGGGTCTTTTTTGTTTCTTGCTAAATCAGGCGACAGATCAACTTTGCTCTCCGTATCGGACTTTAATCCCCTGGGACATAACAGTTTTCTTCGGCACTACACCCCCACCTTGGACTAGGACCCCCTCATACTGTGTCTTCTCTATCACGGCCGCATTTATTACAGTAGTATTTCCCTTCCCGCGGTGCTCAGGCCTAGTTCTTTTTTTCGTACCTCTTTAACATGTTTGAATGAAAGGTTTTCAACTTCCCTCCCATGTCAACTCTATATCCCACTCATTAACTACCTTTGTTATGGGGGTATGGTCCCTTCCACCTAAGAAGCAATTTTGTTGTTGTCTGTCGGTAAGTAGTTACAAGTACCTGATCTGCCACTGCATACTGCCTAACTACGAGTCCTTACGGTTGTAGTACTTTGTTGGCGTACTTTTTTGGACGCACTCTTCCAAGTTCTCATGCGCGATTTCGCACGTTTTTCTCGAGCCGTTCGCGCAAGTCTAGGACGTACTGATACGTCCCGTTTTGACGTTGTCCTTATGTCCTTCTCGGACCACAGATCTCTTAGTATGCTCATCGGACCTCGAACGGTCCTTCCGTACAATAGTTCAAACGGTGAGAAAGCCAAACTTTCTTGAGGGACTTCGCGATACGCGAATAAGAGCGCCGTTAATGTATTTTGTCCCCAATCTTTGGGACGTTCGCTTGCCATTCTACGAAGCATTTGCTTTAACGTACCATTGAAACCGGTTCCACGAGACCGTTACACTGTGGGTGGTACGGTGTCGTGGTTAATTGTCTCAGCGATAAAACAATCTACTAACTTCCTCCATGACTGCCGACGTAAAATTTGACTACCCCCTATCGGTGAGCATCTCTCGGGGATACCCAGTCTACTGAACATATCCACGAGAGCTCCGCGCGACTCGTTCGGTCCTCGATGCCTGGTATGGTACCCGCTTCTGGGTACCTAGTTGCATAATCAACTAACGTTAGTATGTAACGATTCTTCGATCGGTAGCTGGAAAAATTGCCTACAATATCAACTGCGACTCGTTTGAACGGAGTGTCTATCAACGGCATAGTTCCTAACGGAACCTTGTGATGTGTCCCTTTGACACAGTCTTTTGACATATGTCACAAGACCTACAAAACCGTGTAATGTCACTGCCCACGCCTGGCCAAATAAAATTCTGATAACACTCGGATTCAGTTGTCTTCTTACCCCTAAATGGCCCGCCATTGATTTGATTCATGTGCACTTTCATCACGGTAGTCCTAAGTGTTTTTTGGGACTACCAGCGATGGTACTCCTTACCTGACCCTATCGATTCGAAATTACGATACAACAAGTCTTTTCGGTATCGAATTTTCGATTTTGTTTCCGTTCTTACTTGACCGTTACCGTTCCGTCTTTTGCATTATTTCGAACTGACGGTCAATGTGACTCATGTGCCTGCGCCTCTTTGCCATTCATCGCGTGATACGTTCGCGATTGCGTAGGGACTTTTGAGGGTCTTATATGATTCGTCTCGGGGCTGTCGTTTGTGACCTAGTTTCAACTGCGCACGATTTAGCGCCTCTAAAATCGGATATCACGGTAAACTCTGACTCCGTCTACATTACCTATGGTAACATCATACATTGTATCTATCATGCAAAGGGCTTCTACCCGACCTTTGAAAAAAGGTGTATCTAGATCTACCCGGGCGGTAGGAATTCCACTCATTTTGCTCCATATTTACCAGCATGCATGTTGAAAACTTTGCTTAAAAACTGATCTGGTTGTACTAAGCTTTCCCTGACGACCACGGGTACACCCAGTATCTCGCATTACTGTGACCGTTTTTTCCCATTTAATGTGCCCTCTGCTACGGGTACTATCCATTACCAAATGACATCCGTTAATCAACTCCGGCTGTATCTCGCTCAGGGGGGTGAACTACAATAGTGGTGTCGGTATCAACCACACAGAAATTTCCTTGTTTTTTCCCCTGTTGTTCCGTGTTTTGCCATCTACCTCTACCTCTGCCTTTAGTGTGGCCTTCCACTTCTACCTCTAACTTCTACTCTGTACCCGACCTCTCTGTTCTTTATCTGCAAAAACTTACATGTTTCTCTTCCTCGACTGCTGGCTCGCTTTGTAAGCTGAGATCGGTCACGCTTAGGACAATCGTAGGACAGTGACCTTCTTTGCCACAATGGTAACATGTGCCGCGATGCCTACATAGCCGTTTCTGCTAGGTACTTCTATCATAACTACCCCCTACTTGGGCTTCTATTGTGGTCTCTATTTCTGATATCTGGTCCCTATCTCGACTCCTATCTCTGGATCGATTATCTGCACTACTTACCTTGCGCCTCTGGTTATCTACTGACCGTGTACTCAGTTCTGTTTCTAGTACTGTTCTCTGAACTACATACTTGCTACCTCCTCTCAGCTTCTGCAAAGTAATCTGCCTGAACCGCCATCTGATCTATCGAGTCAAATGTTTTTCTCTTTGAGAAATAAGTAGAGCTCACGACTGCATATACTTAACATCTGATCTCTGATCATGTAGTCTAATACTCCCTTCATATGTTCTATTCACCTTACTAACTCAAACCAATCTATCTAAATAGTTCGTTGACCGACTGACATATTGCACAAATGATTCACTGTGATCAGGTTTTGGGTGTGTTTTTGAACAATGCGTCTGAACCCATCTTCTGTTAGATCAAAACATTTCAACAATGCGGATTTCAACTTATCATAGTCAAGAGCAATCATCAATAGGTATCTAGAATATACATCTAATGCCTTGCCCTTCAATAAAGCACTCAAGTGTAGTGACCACTTATCTCTCCCCCACCTTTGAATTGCTGCGTACCTCTCAAATCTAGCTAAGTAGCTATCCTGTTGTCATTATTCTGATCAAAATGTGGCAGCTTCGGACCCGAATGCTCTGCCATAGTCCCTATCATGTCTATCTTCATCTACTACATCTCCCCTTTCTACTTTTGCCATTTTTCTACCTGATGCTTAGTGTCTAATTCTCGCAATTTGAATTCTAGAGCTAACTGCGCTTCATTGCATCTAATCTATCTTTCCCCAAACTGTCGCTCAACCTCCTTAGCTAACTGCTCAGCATCTAACCTATCTTTTTCTCCATCTGTCGCTCAAACTGCTAACTTATATTTTCTCAGCCTGTCGCTCAATCTCTTTAGCCAACCGCTCAGCATCTAGCCTATCTTTCTCAGCCTGCCTAGCCTGATATCTTTCCTGTCTTTCTCTCTCCTGCTCTTCCTTTACAAAGGCCCTTAACTCTGAATCTGCTAGCCCTAAGCTTTTGCCTATGTCCATTAGCTCCTTAATGGGACGACATTTTCTCACTCTCAACTCAACTCCGGATTATCGATTTACAACGCTTTACCCGACGGTACACAAGGTCTCTAGCACCTCAAAAAACACTTTGTGATTTGTGCGAGTCTCTTGCTTCACGTCTATAAAGGTTAAAGTAAATCAATCCGGTCTCTACTCCTAACGACGGTATAAGTTTCTTTTTCAATTCGGGTAAGTCAATCCGGTATATGTATAGTCTAATGTAATGGTATATTTTACCCATTCCCTCTCTAAGGTACTGGACACAAATATTGGGACTGGTTATAGACACCTGGCAGGATATAGTATTTTGTTCATACACAATATAGTGGGTAGTAATCTCGCCTCAGATGCAGAAGTGTCTAGTGCTTAACCTAGAACACCCGCTGTGCATCATCACAGGAGGTACTATTCAACAAATCCAAAGTTACAATGACCCTTAAATCCACTATCTCACCAGATCGTCTCAACTCTATACTTCTGTACCTAGGTAGTCAAATCATGTATGTGATGTATTAGTGCCTAAGTGTTTTGGAGTGCAATCTTTAAATTAACTCCCCAGGCAAACAAATACAAGATTGAATTTTGACGACGCTAGGGTACAGCTATTCTAGCCTCCTTACTTCAACTGCTTTGAAGAAACTGATTATAAAAAGAGGAAACAAAACCCCACTTCTGACACCATTGTCAAGGTCATTACCAAGTCAGGAATGATCGAGACAAATTGTCTCCCCCAATTAATCATACGAACCAGTAATAACTTCAATTGTTATGACGTTATGGCCAATATAGCTTGATCCGACGAACGGAAAGTGGGTAACAATGCAGTTGAAGTGTTAAGGATAGGCCAGAGTAGATAAGACACGTTAGTCACTTAATCACTTATAATGTACACTATATACATGGGGAACACACAGGAAATACATGATACATTGATATGCGGAACATCAAATGTACTGTGCATGATACTATTCAATTACTACAAGGTTTGTAAAGCCAATCGACTGTTATACTTTTAACGCAACTTAAAAGCTATAGACGAATAAACTCGGTATGTGGTATCTCAATGTCCCGTAGTGGACAATAGTATATGCACAGTACTTGATGATCGCTAATCAAAGTGTAAAAACATACAAGTATAACATGGCATAACGAACATTGGAGGACAAATGACAATCATCTGAGCTACCCCAGTGCTGGCGTATCTCAATAGATAGTGTAACCTCTGAGTATCAAGGTCCGAAGGTCTGCCTCACCCGCAATATAGTCTAGTCAACAATATGGCTATAATCCAACTCAGTGGATTAAATCCATAAACAATATATGTAGTCTTACTACAATCCTTTACCCATGATATGCCATGATAGAGTATACCATACACTATCAAAGTATACATAGTATTGCCCTATGCAATATATTTTCAAAAAGTATGAAATTCAAAAGTCAAAGCCCGGATGTGGTTACCTCACATGATAGTTCAATAACGATAATGTTCCGGAAGCTGGTTCCCGAAGTAAAGTTTCCACAGGTAGTATTATTCTCCGGAAATGTGGACCAGATGTAAAGTCCTATGGTATCACTCGACTGTACAACCCGTTTGTGTAGACCGGATGTAAAGCTCCATGATAATCAATGGGTTGTAATACCGGAAGTGGTAGACCGGAGGTAAAGTTTCCGATATACACAAAATGGCGATTATCACGTTGGCTAAGACGCCGGGAAAAGTTTTTTCACATTAGGTGACATTCAACTCGGGTGGTAGTATAAATGATATGATATGTGTGTATGGCGTTTCACTTCACTAAACTATGGCTTGTGACTGTCTGCTGAACGCGAGGTAGCTATCACACACTGCTCATACAGGCCTGTACCCGGAGCTGCTACACACACTGCGCCAGACAGACGTACGGACACTCGGACGACCCGATACTCTGCACTGGACTGGGGTCTGCCCCTCAAACGAAGTGGACCAAAACGTCCAATGTGCTCGCTGACGTTCTCAAGAGGCTACAAAAATGAAACATGAAATCTCCAATTATGGAACGAATACGCACAGACAAACAGACAGGATGCACAACAGACTAAAACGGGAATCGAACAAACGCAAATCACAGCTGAAATAAAATGTTCTAGGTACATAACCAAAATCCTCCTGTCACTGGTGAATACAGTACTAGTCTTCTGTAACCAGAAAAATAGTGGGTCCCGCCACACATAGCGAGACATCGCTTATATTCGCACCAGTGAAACCATGCACGGAATAATTGGATATTCCTACCCCTCGTACGACATCTCACATAAATTACTACAAAACCATGGCTTTTGCCATGTCACCCATGGGTTATATTTGGCATAATATAGGTTTCCCACGCCTTAAATTCAAACCAAACCATGTTACAGCCCTCGTGGAATAAATACCATCCAACATGGTATACCCCACACTACCATAAATCTGCACACATAGACCCAGATCTCATAATCCAAATCTACTCGACTGTCTCGACAATGCGAAGGTCGCTTCTTGGCCCCGCCAAACCCCTCCATAACGGTCCTACGGCTATACACTCAAATGAGAGTGTAGCACATACTAAACTCAAATATCGTGGTCATTTACGGAAAATAAATATCACGACACAAAACATCACCATTATGGGATCTGATATATCCGTGTTGGCCAGTACCAGGCTATGCTGAAACACTAACCGGTAGCATACATAACAGGGCAGACCATGGTATGGTCTGCGCTGTATACTGGCTTCACCTACAGAAGGTCCCTTATATGGTGAAACACTGACACGCGGACAAACTCGGCTGGCACGGACAGTGGACATCCGTAATACTAAAAGGTATCTTTTCCCTAGCGAAACCAGCACACACAGTCAACGAGTTCTCTACCACACACATGCATAGTCTGTGGCAAATATGGCGTGACATCAGTAAAACATTGCTCATAAACTAGACGTATATTTAAATCCGCAAATAGGACACGCATAAACGTATCTCCACCAATACAACATAAGCCCCCTTATTACACCACATGTACATGGCAAATGTACATGCCAAACCACAGGTGTGCAAAAACCACAGGTGTGTGAAACCACAGGTATGTGGAATCACAGGGATGTGAAACCAATAATACGCACAACAATACAACACAGTACCACACATCACAAATATACAATTATACGGATTTCAGAATGTACAAGAATACACGTGTCACGCGACACCCAGCTTCGTGATTCCCACTGTGTGACTCCCCCCTCCCCCTCCAATCCCAGTATAATTAGTCCCCATCCTAGATTCGTGATTCCCGCTGTGTGACTCCCCCCCCCCCACCACCCAGTATAATTTGTCCCCGTCCCAGCTTCGTGATTCCCACTGTGTGACCCCCCCCCACCCAGTATAATTGGTCCCCATCCTAGATTCGTGATTCCCGCTGTGTGACTCCCCACCCAGCATAATTAGACCCCATCCTAGATTCGTGATTCCCACTGTGTGACTCCCCCACCCAGTATAATTAGACCCCATCCCAGCTTCGTGATTCCCACTGTGTGACTCCCCCACCCAGTATAATTAGACCCCATCCCAGCTTCGTGATTCCCACTGTGTGACTCCCCACCCAGTATAATTTGTCCCCATCCTAGATTCGTGATTCCTGCTGTGTGACTACCCCACCCATCATAATTATACCCCATCCCAGCTTCGTGATTCCCACTGTGTGACTCCCCCACCCAGCATAATTAATCCCCATCCTAGATTCGTGATTCCCACTGTGTGACTACCCCACCCATCATAATTAGACCCCATCCTAGATTCATGATTCCCGCTGTTTGACTCCCCCCACCCAGCATAATTAGTCCCCATCACAGCTTCGTGATTCCCACTGTGTGACTCCCCCACCCAGCATAATTAGTCGCCATCCTAACTTCGTGATTCCCGCTGTGTGGCTCCCCCACCCAGCATAATTAGTCCCCATCCTACTTCGAGATTCCCGCTATGTGACTCCCCCACTCAGTAGCAAAATGTATGATAGACCTGCGATTCCCGTCTATGTCCGTGCTTGTATGCTTTAGAAAATAGTTGATTGTGTCTAGTTGCTCCCACAGTCGCCTATGTTAGTCAGTCTCGACTCGCATACATGTACTACGAATATATACTAACTGTTGATACAATTATTGTTACCATGAATTGTCACCCTCATATAGTTGTGCGTGTTGCATAATATTGTGTTTTTTTGTGTCAGGTATTAATACTGAATTCGCCACTGTCGTTCTTTCATTGACAAGTAGCTATAGTTATTCCCGCTTCCATATCCTGATTCACAAGGGCCCGCTACCAACCCCCCATGCGTGAACAGGAACTACATGTATTATGGTTTATCGCGTATTCTTGAAGACAGATGCAACAAAGGGTCGTTACAATATGGTTAACTTTATAGAGATAAACTATCGTCATCTCCTGCCATCAAACTGTCAATCATTCACTGACAGGTGCATTGCTAGTACAACTACCAGCAGATGTTTAAATGTCATACACATAAAAACACATTGCTGTCGAAACACAGTCAGTCTCACAGGTTGAAGTAACGGACCAAGGTCTATAAATACATTAAATATACCTAAAGTATCAGTAAGTGAAACAAATAAGTTATTAAATGAATGTTGTATTACTCCCTGTAAAAGTAAAACATTCATCGACTTATTTTGTTCACTTTCTCATACTCTTAGGTATATGTAATGCATTTATAGACTTACATAGAGGATATTCATATTTTTGCAACGAATATGACATATATGCTCATCGAGTGGTGTGAAATATCTATAGTTCACGAGTGCCGTTAGGAAATATATTCGTTGCAAAAATATGAATATTCTATTTATTATATACCGCTCCATGAAAATTAGCAAGAATGTATATAGAATACAATACAATACAATAGTTTATTGGATGATGTAGGCCTCTGGCCCATAACATGTACAATTGAACAAATATCAGTGAACATCTAATGGAATTATATCGTGTTACGCTTGTTTAACAGATGGTAAATATATACGAAAATTGTGTAAATCGTTTTGTGAGTATTTGAACCCATAATTCTATAAAATGTGTCTAAAGACCTGTTGGAATACATTTGAGCAGGTAGGAAGATCAATCTAATATCATCACACAATGAAAAAACGCATGGTATTCATCTTCCAGAATTTCTCGATTTGTATGTATTAGGCAATACGGACAAATCCGGAGCTCTCTCTGTATTCCAGCATGTCTGCCGACTTCAATGTTTAACTTGTGGTTGGAGCACCTAAATTTTGCCATCGCTTTTCTCAAATTAAATGGTAAAGAACATGTAATATACCTTTCTACATTCAAAAGACTTTTAAAAATGTTTATAATGAATACATTTTAGCAGAGATGTCAACATCGCTATGCCAAGTTTGTTGACAACAATCTATAACACGTTGTTTGAATTGATGTAAAAACATAGTTAAGTCCCCTACATCTTGAGATAGCCAGACTAACCCAAAGCCATATTTGTATAGAAGTTTTTTAACATTACTGGCCCAATTTACCCGTCCCATATCATCGTGTGCTTTTAGCATCAAATAACAGTTTCTAGGATACCGATGGTTTGGCATTTGTAGAAGACGGCACCAGTATGCTATGCATTTAGAGTAGTACGATGTACATAGTGGATATCTACCGCAATCTCCAAGCGCATTGAATCATTTACAGTACGGAATAATCCAAGAAATGACTTACAAAAGCTCGTTTGTACTGACTCTATCTGTTCTGAAAGTTCATAACCCCATATCTCAGCCCCATAACAAAGGACGGGTGTAACCATGGTATCGAACAGTTTAAAAATATCTTGGTAATCAAAGTAACAGAAGTTGCGTTGATATCTATGTATTGCCATAATTGATTTTCGCGCTTGCGCTGCTAACGTATCCTTAGCACGTGTCCATATCAGTTTTGGGGTGAATAAAAGTCCCAAATATAAAAGGAGACAATTTCTAATTGTCGCGCTTGGTAAGACCAGTTCTCATATGATCGTAATATAACCGCCATTTCGAAAAACTATGACCTTTTTTGTTTTATCCGTGTTAACTTGCATTCCGGTTTGTTGGCAAAATAATTCGACTACGTTAATTTGTTGTTGCAATTTTACAACTGATTCTGCACCGTTTGCTATGTCGTCAGCGAACATAAGACAAAGAATATCAGGTATGTCATTATTAATAAATATGCCAGCGCCACAACGTTCACGTAAGAGTGTTGAAAGATCGTTTATAAATAATGAAAAAAGTAGAGGGCTACTGACACACCCTTGTCTCGTTCCAATCTGACAAGGAAAATAGGCTGTTAAACCACACGTTGTCTTAACACCTGCTGACAAATTGCTATACATTGATTGTAAAGCCCGTAAATATTTCCCCCCTATTCCCTTTAATATTAGACTTTCCCATATTTATCATGTCGTATCCTATCAAATGCTTTCGAAAAATCTACAAATAAACAATAAAACCTCCCTCCCTGTTTCGATAAATATTTCTGCGTCATTGATTGTAATGTAAACATATTATCTATCGTAGAATACCCGGCTCGAAATCCAGCTTGTGATTCATCGATTACCTCGTTATCGACTGTCCACTTGGTTAGTCGAGAGTTCAACGTAGAAGCAAATATTTTACTCATCGCATTTATGAGAGATATAGCACGGTAATTATTCGGATTATCATAAGACCCATGTTTATGGATTGGACATATTGATATGCTCCGGCATATTTAGGTGACTTACCTGTAGTTCATATCCAACGAAGTTGATGTGACGTTTAATTTCAAATCATTTACAAAGCATCCAGTTTATCATTCTTGTTGAAATGACAGACCGTGAAATAGCAATATACATGCAGATCTGGCAATTCATACTCAGACCACAACACGCATACTGAAGGTCCCGGGTGGTTTCGCCCTAAAACGTGTTCGCCCCCTATACTGGTTCGCCCTTATCCCGGTTCGCCCCCATCGGACCCGGGTGGTTTCGCCCCTAATTTTATATATAAAGAAGAAGACTGAACATTTTATTTGAAAACATGACAAATGATTAAATCTACTTAGATACAAAATATTATCCTGTCACGTTAGCCACGATTGCATATAACTTATATGAAATCGTGTTACCAGCTGGCACCACTTGGAGGTGTGACAGGTATGATGCACATGGAATAAGTATGACGTTTATTTTCATGTGTATCATTAAGCCAGCCAAAATAATGGCCCTGAAAAGGGCCGTTTAATACAAGAAAGATTTAATATAAAACATGTATAGAGGTTATTTAGTGTTTCTGTAAGGTGATTTGTTTTAAGTTCTACACATGATATTCCATTTTTAGCGTATATTCCTACCCCACTGCCATGGAAAGAATTGGTTGCGTAGGATACGAGGTTGTATCCAGTGAGTGTTGAAGGCTTTGACATTTCTTACAGGCATATTACATCAGGTGACATTACGTTATTTTCTAGAACATTGATAAGCTCTCCTTTTGTTTTTACAAATCCCCGACAGTTCCATTGAAAGACGGTCAGGATCATTCCTTTATTTTTGTTTCTACCCATATTTATTTATTATATATATGTTTTCTTATGATGAGCTTTTTGGTACATATGCCTGACTCCTTTTCTGTGAATTTAGGACTTTATTACCATTAAATGGTGTTAAATTGCACTGTTGTTGTTGTTCCGCTAACGGTGCCACTGATTTTAATACGTTTTTACCTATCTTCTGCTTGTTAATAAATTTATTCTGTTTTTTCATGCCTGTATTTACTTTTGAACCGACTTCGGCTAGATTATCTTTTATGGGTTTTGTATTATATTTCCGTATTGCTGTTACAGTTTTACGCATATTAGAATTTTCTATAGTTGTACGTATTGCTGCTGGACTGTTATTGGGTGTTGATGTGGCCATATTATTGCTTGACGTTTGTTTGTTTATGGGTGTTTCCTCATTAACGTTTGTTTCTTGTAGTGTTGTGATGTCTGCACTAATGGTCGAAATATTGGAAATACTTGTTAGTGTTTGAATGGGATGAGACTCTATAGATTCGGTTGATGTTACGATTATTAGTTTATTTGGATCTGAGTCGTCCATGCTGCTATCAAACATTAGGGGCTCGGGTGTTAGTGTTGCTTTATTTTTCCCCAGTTCCGATGTGGAGGGCTTAATATTTTGTCCGCTAGAGGTCAATTGTTCTCTGGCTATCATTTTGTATCGTGTTTCTATTACCTTATCCCCATTAGCCAGTTTACCTAAAACGTTTAGTATTGAAGTTTCTGATTGGGATCTGTCCATCTGTGACGTATGCATTTTTTCAGTGGGTGGTGTGCTAGGAATTGTTGTTGTTGTTGCATTTTGTCCTAAGTATTGTTCTGCTATTTGTCCTATAATGCCATTGGTGGTTACTCCTAGTTGTTTTTCAATTGCAATTTCAATAGCCGAAATTAGTTCTAGGAGCTGTTGTTTAGAAACGTATCCTTGCATGTTTTCTTCTTTGGGGTTTGTTTGTTTTATGTTTTCCTTCTGTGGGGCTGGATTCTTTAGAGGCTGTTTTGTAGTTTGTTGTTTTACAGGTGTGTTGTTGGTGACTACTCGAATAGGCAGTGTTTTTGTTGCAGGGTTCATTATTTGTTCTTTTAGTGCGTTGCGTGCCAGTTGCCTAGTGTTGTTCTTTTGTTCGAGATGGGATTTGTATTTAAGTAGCATCGGGCAGTAGGGATCACTTGACCGATGTCCACAAGCCTGTACGCCAGCTACGTAACAGTTATTGCAGAAATCATTGTCCCTGGTGTGTTTCCTTGTGCAGTCTTTGTAATAATGGTTGTACGCGCAGATGGGGCATATTATTGTGTTGTTTTTGCATGCTTTTTGTATGTGACCAAATTGCTGACACTTATTGCAGCGAATCGGTCGTTGGATTGTTATGCCGATGTCAATGGGGTTGCCTTCGTTAATGTAGGGTGCTGGTGTAATTTGATAGGGCAGGGATGTGCTGAAGTGAATTAGTAGAGTAGATTTGGTTTTTCCTATTTGATGTGCCGAGGTGATATTGTTCTCATTGGCCTTTACTGCCAGCATTAAGTCTTCCTTACTCAGACCTATAAAGTCGGGATGATTAGTGATTCCGATTGAGGTTTGTGGCTGGTTTTGTTGTTTGCGTTGTGTATTGTTAGTTGATTGCGTTTGTGTTTTGAGTAATTTAAACTCTACGTTGCGCATACTAACGGGTGCAGTGAATGACTTTGCCCTGTCAATCCACTTTTTCTGTGTACTAACTTTTATGATGTCTGCATCCCGGGTGCATTTGACGTCGTTAGATGACATATTCTTGCCTACGTAAGTTGCTAACGCAATGGCGAACTGGAATGTTGTTATCACTGCCCTTCCTGCCCCTAGTAATTTAAAATGCAATGTGTCGAATTGTGAATGTGGCTGCTCTTTATTATTTGTGCGTGGAGAACGAGTGGGCGATGGTATCGATGTAGGGGTGCTGTAATCCAATCTGGGGTAGTATTTATTGGTACAGTTGTTTGCCAATTACTCCATAATTACAATATCATTGTCCGTTTTCCGCGGCAATTATTGTCATACGTTATCGACCACAAGAAAGGTAGTTGACCATCATAGCATCTCATTTATTCCAATAATTATCGCTTCATCAAATCAATTTCCCAAAACAATCCGGTATTTATCGAGCCATATACTTTGGGAAGACCTTGTATACCACATTGATTCTTTTTTTGTGCGGGAAGTGTGACTATATTAATCATGATCATGTTCAACAAAACTGGTCTCAGAGGAAATATACAGCGTTTTCCCAAGAACACGCTTATCTACACACTTCCTGTCACTTAAGATAATCCGTGCTAACACAGCTTAATTGGTGCGGCGATCGTCTTTCATACAATACTGAAGCCACAGGTATTTATGGCGGTGACATGCCAAACTGTACTTTGTAGATGATTAGCGCCGTTATGGTAATATGCACCTTACCGATGTGTTAACCAGCGTACACCATTGTCAATATTCAATATAATAGAACAACTAAAAGGAGGGATTCAATAAGTCAACAATTCCATGCATACACACGCAGCTAATTAATAACAATTCGTTAACTTTTTCAATTTTTTTAACGCAGGGGTACGTTAAAACACCGCTAAGTCATCTCATATATATTTATGAGACGTACTGCGACGTCTAAAATACCCGCACGCTGTTATTTATTAACTCAAAATATTATAAATTTATTATAAAGTTTTCTTCTCTATAATAACTTCGAAAAATCTTCTCTGTGTCTTGACTTTGGTCCCGGGTTCGGTGTCTATGACTGGTTTAACGATCCTTCTAATCTGAAAATAAAAATTTCAAGTATCAATTATTCAGATATACCATCATACTATATATTCCCACTTATACTACCATACACTACCATACACTACCGCATTTACTACTAGGGCGAAACCACTCAGGGCGAAACCACCTGGGGCGAACACGTATTAGGGGCGAAACCACCCGACACCATACTGAAAATCACAGCCGTCTTCGGTCGAATATGAATTTCCATCCATTTTCGCTTGATTGTGTGTTGACAATTTCGCGCACCTGTCCTTTCAACAAGTCTGCACGCCAATCCACTCGATTCGCGTGTAAACACCACACCGTAAATATTATCATGTAACATGTTGTTAAGTGCATTGTTTTGCCAGCTATATCATATCCAACGATCCCAGAAAATGCGTCTGTAACTGATAATCTGATCCTTTTCTCACATGGTAAAATCGCGTGGCTTTTCATCCGCCATCTTGAGAGTTGCATGACGGGATAGTTGGGGTACTATCTGGCGAAACGATTCAATTGACAGAAAAGATGAAGAGAGCATATACAAATGCATTTGAGGTGACTATCTATCATATGTCACGTATTTTAACTTAAATTCGTCTTCGTGGAAGTATTGTCTACGAAAAGTCCGCCATTTTTATCTCTGAATCTGTGCACCATGAATCTACGTCATGGCGCATACATGACGTCATGTTTCCGTAAATGCGTCATACTTCAGGGCGCGCGCCTGGCCTGTTTTGTGGCCAGCTGGCCCGTATTTGTGGCCAGCTGGCCAACTGGCCCATTTTTATGGCCAGCTGGCCCGTATTTGTGGCCATCTGGCCAATTATTGGCCACTGGCCCGTTTTGTGGCCAGCTGGCCCAGCCACACTATAAAAGGAGCGGAAATTCAGTCAGTCATCACTCTGGTTTTGGCATTTCACCCGACAATACCTCCACGTAAATTCCGTGCTAAAAAAATGAACAACACTCTCCTTGTAAGCTAATTTCCTGTTCTCATAGCAAGAACCATTTACTGTTTAGATCATTATTAAGTCCATCCAGAGTCATTTGGACATTATTTAACCCTTGAGAGGGTCTTATCAGCAACATAGGACATTTTTCACCTGTTTAGGGTCCCTGAGACCACACCTGCGACATAGTAACGCTGAAGGGGTCTATGTCGCACAGGGTACTACACATATGTACCCTAGCATGTAGGGTACTACATTTATGTACCCTGACGGGATGGGGTACTACATTTACGTACCCTGTTGCGTCGACTATAACAATGTTTTTAGAACCAGTCGACTATGCGCGCACCTGTCGCGGATAACGATTACACATTGACTTTTGGTTTAGGCTACCTTGGTATGGTAGGTAATAACGTGCACATTCGCAGCTTCAAAAGACGTTTATGGCTGTCATATTTTTCAAAATGATATATTTTAGCTATTCTATGCTTATGATCAATCATCCTATAGCAATGCGCATGCGCAGGAACTTGCCGATTTACGGCAGTTAGCAGACTGACAGTTTGCGCCATTTTCATATAGCAATGCGCATGCGCAGGAACTTGCAGATTCACAGCAGTTAGCAGACTGGTTCCCGACTTGCCGACTTGGCTTCCAACTGCAAATCATGGGGTACATTCGTGGAATAAAATTAAATTAGGGTACACATCTGTAGTACCCTACATGCTAGGGTACATATGTGTAGTACCCTGTGCGACATAGACCCCTTCAGCCATAGTAACGTTTCATGGGTCCCCAGAGACCCAATTAGTCATAATTACTACATTATACAGTCATATTTGCCTGTACGTGAACGAACTCTGATGGATGTCAAGTTCTACCTCTAGATCGAACCACTGTATATATATATACTGGGCAGTACGTTGCCATTTCGTTAATATTGATCTTTGCGGTTTTTACTACATAATTATTATAAACAGTTTAGTCTATCCACACGATAGATTACTTATTGTAGTACGGACGAATATACCGTTCATTTGAACCATCTCACGGATATCTCTTGTGCTAACAAAAAGTTAATAAATAGTTGAATTTATCTAACCTCTTATCTGTTCCCTGGACTGCCAGACTAGGCAGACGCTACCACATTTGTCGGTCAATCAGTCATCTATAGCCCGCAACGCGTGTTAGAGGATACTGGGTAGTATACGCACAGCAAGGGTTCGATACACTGTGCAGGAGCCCGCAGCAACACACGTAGCCTAGACAGGGTCTGCGTGGGGTCATATATACGCACCACTACCGGCGCGTAACATTTATTGGTGGCAGCGGTGGGATCTGTTAATTCCTACAGATCCAGTGATCGACCCCACTCAAGCTAGAGATACAAGCTCAAGCCACAGTACAGATACAGATTCAAGCTCAAGTTCAAGTAGAGATACAGATTCAAGCTCAAGTCCCAGTAGAGATACAGATACAAGCTCAAGCCACAGTGCTGCTATATACAGTGATGGCCGATCCCATCCCAGTAGACAGCGAGGGCGTAATCACCTTTAGAAACAGCAATAACAACGACATAGACGGTGATGAATTCGAGAGTGAGGACAGAGCCACAGAGGGGACAACTAGCATCCCAGAAATTACAACACTCCGGAGATATGATGAACAGATCCAGAGCATGAGCAACATGATTTCGAACATGAGCGGTGTCATTAAGGATGTGGTGACAGCGTTTCAGTCGATGCAGCCGACAGTTGATAGACCCACTGAAGGTGATATACAGAGGAATGCAGACGGTGTCAACGTTAATGATAACTATCCATGGCGGCGCACAAACAACGGATCTAATACTACGTTGCCAATCCGGCGGGATTATTCATCCAAGACCACTGACCCGTATTGTGGACAGGATTCCCGTCACTACGGAGACCGAACTATAGAGGGACACGGGTCACGGACACATCATCAAGCCGCACATTACCGCCTGCCACATGCCAGCTACCCACAACGGACAGACAGACGGGCCAGCGAATACCAGCCGTCGGATAGGAACCACTACTATGTGGCACCCAATCACAATAGAGGGCCAATGCATGCCGGCGTGAAAATCCCGTCATTTGACGGTAAGGAGGATTGGGAAATGTGGATAGCCAGGTTTGAAGCGATAGCGTATCGGTATCAGTGGACATCCGAGGACAAGCTGGACCAGTTGCTGCCCAGAATTGAGGGACCAGCTGCACAGTTTGTTTTTTCCCAGTTACCACCCGCGGTTCTGTGCAACTACAGTGAGCTTATCGGCGAGATAAACAGTAGATTCCGCGTTGTGGAGACGGCCCGTTCATTCGTTGCAAAGTTCAGCAGAAGAAGCCAGAGGCATGGAGAAACAGCAGAAGACTATTCGGCAGACCTCAAGCGGTTGTACGATAAAGGCCACGGATATAGGGACAGACGAACGAGAGATGAAGACCTGGTACGACGGTTTCTAGATGGATTGCTAGAGGAAGAGGTCAGGTTCGAAGTGGAGTTTCATAAGGAGCCGCGCAACATTGATGAAGCTGTGTATCACGTAGTGAATCTGGTACAGATCAGGAACAGCTATAGGGGGGAGAGAAGAAACAGGACTAGCGCACATGTCCGCCGAACACGTGATCCACAAGAGGAGAACATGGCGTCGTATTATGACGACAGCATGGCGCCGGAACATGCATACGTTGTTAATGATAGACCCATTTCCAGTACGGTGGAGGGCCACCGCAAGGAGCGATTTTGGAAGCCCCACGGAAAGGAGTCGGATCCAAACGGGAAGCTGATGGAAATGGTGTTAGCCAGATTGGAGAAATTAGAGGGTAGCAGAGGGATACGAAACAAAACAGAGGTCGAGTGTTATAACTGTCACAAGCTAGGACACTATTCCAGAGAATGTCCGGACAGGCGTCAAGGCAGTCAACGCAGAAAGGAAACGGTCAACTCAGCTGTGCAGCATCGGGAAGCTGTACACCATTTAAACTACGAGGGACCGACTCTTGCGGCCAAAGGGGGGTCCATGTAGAGAAAGAGAGGATAGGCCATAACGAAGAGAAACATATAACAAGGAGGTTACCAGTACCTGCCAGCAGAGCGGAGACTAGAGATAAAGACCGGGGTGATGGTCTTTACATTGAGGGCTCTGTTGGGCAGATACCCGTGGTGTTCGTAACTGACACCGGAACATCCAATACCATCATTTCTATGAGGGTGTATGACAGCATGGCGGAGGTAGATAGACCGGAGCTGCAGAGGTCAACTTGTTTAAGAGGTGCAGGAGGGTCCCCTATTAAGGAGAGGGGCAGGGCACATTTCAAGATGACGATCGGGTCATTGGAGATCGTCAGTGAAGCAATCGTTGCGGAGATTGAGGACGATGCTCTTCTGGGCTATGACGTGCTCTCCGGTGGACCAGGTGGACCTGCTGATATACTGTTGAGTAGAAACGTGATCGTTTTGGATGGTTACGAGGTGCCATGCCTGATTAAGGGTGATAAACATAGGACCAGGAAGGTCATTGTCGGAAAAGACATCAATATTCCTGTGAATACAGAGGCGTTGAATGATGTCAACTTTGACCGGGCAGATGGTCGTGATGCCGTTGGAGTAGCTGGCTATATAGTGGAGCCACCGGAGGGAGTCCGGGATAATTGCCAGCTAGTAATGGTACATGTACCTTCGCCAGTCGACAGCAGTCAAACAACTGTGCCCCTAGTAAACGCGGAGAGTCTGTCTCCAGATGAGTCGTATCCGAGGCGGGTTACACAGTCCGGGACAGTTGAGAGGATCGAGAAAATCGTATTTGGTGTCACCACTGATGGAGATAGTGATGACAGTGATAACATAATCAGGATCCGGGGGGTGCGAACGAGCTCCAGGCGCACAAACGAGAGGGACGCTGAGATCCACGCCGTGCCATTGGTGCGGAAAACGCGGTACCGAATGGAGCCCGGCATCATGCCAGAGGTTAGGGAGCGACCACGCAGACCGAGACGTACCAGTGGTGGCGTTGTAATACAGCAACGTACTGAATCAACGCCGTCGGGACCGTATGATGTACATCGACGGAGGACAGTAGCCGCCAGCGTCCGTGAACACCAGGACGCATATGGGCACGACAGCCGTAATACTTCGCGGGTGCACTGTGGACCAAGTTCGTCGGCGTGGGAGAGGAAAACAAGATGGAAGTGGAAGCGACGACGTGTTCCGTTAATGATATAGTTTGTGATTAATGTGTTTATTAATATTTAATGAATGTGTTCATTTATACTAGTAGTTATAATTAATGAATGTGAAGTACATGTACTTTTTTTGATTTTTGTTTATTATAACTGAAACGAACGCATTATAGTTAATTCGTCACAAAGCAGTATTGTACTGTAATTATTTAAAGTCATGTGTTTTAAGTGAATATACATACTAATTGTTATATTATTGTTAGAGAGTTATATAACGCGTATAATAATTCAGTAATAATACAAGTGATAAGTGTAATTATGTGAATTTGTGTGTAATTATATAGGTGAGTATATATACACACGATTTAAGCAGAGATGTTTAGGTATCGCTTAAGTTGTGTAAGGTTGCCTATGTTCCGATTTGGGAAGACCGAGACGAGTTGGTATACCGACGATATAGGGCCACGTCTCATCCGAGAGGCGGACACAAGAGGGCAGCGCCGGAACAGCCGATCCAACGCCGATGACTAAACGACATAACAGCCAACAGTTTAGTCCATGAGCCAGGGCGTAAATCGTGGGATACAGCGTAACATCGGGGGACGTCATCCGCGTACCACGTAATGACGGTACAATGGTGCCGACGATTACCGGTGGTATACAAACATCAACATCCCAGCGCATAATGCTCAGACATGTTGTATATGGCTGGACGTATCCAGAGGGCGCCATAGCCGGCACTAATTCTTCAACAGCGTGCCGTTCGGGTAATCATGTGTTGCGACAGTCGTGCGACATGCTTACCCACATGTTGCCGAGACCAGTCGATGGCGCAGCATCACCCGACCAGAGTGCACTGTTACGGTGAGCAGTATGCCATTGCAAACGCTGATACATGACGCAGACAATGAAGACGACAGTGACACAACTGTTACCGTTACCAGCAGCGATGTCAAACAACGGGGACCACCAACATGGACTCGTCGCGGAGCAGACGTAGCCAACGATGGAGGTAGACGACACGGATGTGGCGAGACGTGTTCCAGGCCACCGACAATTAATGGCCCAGTGAAGAATATTTATTTATTGGCAGTGACCGATTAGTGGCATACACTCATGT
Source organism: Conchocele bisecta (assembly GCA_029237695.1). Classification (NCBI taxonomy): domain Eukaryota; kingdom Metazoa; phylum Mollusca; class Bivalvia; order Lucinida; family Thyasiridae; genus Conchocele; species Conchocele bisecta. The sequence continues at coordinate 160,655,565 of CM055266.1, forward strand.
GAGTGGATACCAAATAGGGACACACATTACACGCGTTTTCTTTTAGTGTTTGGCAACAGGAGTTTTGCCAAAGTGACAGGGGGGTAATGATATGCTCCGGCATATTTAGGTGACTTACCTGTAGTTCATATCCAACGAAGTTGATGTGACGTTTAATTTCAAATCATTTACAAAGCATCCAGTTTATCATTCTTGTTGAAATGACAGACCGTGAAATAGCAATATACATGCAGATCTGGCAATTCATACTCAGACCACAACACGCATACTGAAAATCACAGCCGTCTTCGGTCGAATATGAATTTCCATCCATTTTCGCTTGATTGTGTGTTGACAATTTCGCGCACCTGTCCTTTCAACAAGTCTGCACGCCAATCCACTCGATTCGCGTGTAAACACCACACCGTAAATATTATCATGTAACATGTTGTTAAGTGCATTGTTTTGCCAGCTATAGCTATCCAACGATCCCAGAAAATGCGTCTGTAACTGATAATCTGATCCTTTTCTCACATGGTAAAATCGCGTGGCTTTTCATCCGCCATCTTGAGAGTTGCATGACGGGATAGTTGGGGTACTATCTGGCGAAACGATTCAATTGACAGAAAAGATGAAGAGAGCATATACAAATGCATTTGAGGTGACTATCTATCATATGTCACGTATTTTAACTTAAATTCGTCTTCGTGGAAGTATTGTCTACGAAAAGTCCGCCATTTTTATCTCTGAATCTGTGCACCATGAATCTACGTCATGGCGCATACATGACGTCATGTTTCCGTAAATGCGTCATACTTCAGCGCGCGCCTGGCCTGTTTTGTGGCCAGCTGGCCGTATTTGTGGCCAGCTGGCCAACTGGCCCGTTTTTTTATGGCCAGCTGGCCCGTATTTGTGGCCATCTGGCCAATTATTGGCCACTGGCCCGTTTTGTGGCCAGCTGGCCCAGCCACACTATAAAAGGAGCGGAAATTCCGTCAGTCATCACTCTGGTTTTGGCATTTCACGACAATACCTCCACGTAAATTCCGTGCTAAAAAAATGAACACACTCTCCTTGTAAGCTAATTTCCTGTTCTCATAGCAAGAACCATTTACTGTTTAGATCATTATTAAGTCCATCCAGAGTCATTTGGACATTATTTAACCCTTGAGAGGGTCTTATCAGCAACATAGGACATTTTTCACCTGTTTAGGGTCCCTGAGACCACACCTGCGACATAGTACATTTCATGGGTCCCCAGAGACCCAATTAGTCATAATTCTACATTATACAGTCATATTTGCCTGTACGTGAACGAACTCTGATGGATGTCAAGTTCTACCTCTAGATCGAACCACTGTATATATATCTACTGGGCAGTACGTTGCCATTTCGTTAATATTGATCTTTGCGGTTTTTACTACATAATTATTATAAACAAACAGTTTAGTCTATCCACACGATAGATTACTTATTGTAGTACGGACGAATATACCGTTCATTTGAACCATCTCACGGATATCTCTTGTGCTAACAAAAAGTTAATAAATAGTTGAATTTATCTAACCTCTTATCTATTCCCTGGACTGCCAGACTGCAGTTACACCCGTGTTCCCTTACATACAGATGTGCAGCATCTAGTCCAGATCTGAGAGACACAGGTTGCAGGCGGCACAGATCTACTGATTGACAACGATAGGCAGACGCTACCACATTTGTCGGTCAATCAGTCATCTATAGCCCGCAACGCGTGTTAGAGGATACTGGGTAGTATACGCACAGCAAGGGTTCGATACACTGTGCAGGAGCCCGCAGCAACACACGTAGCCTAGACAGGGTCTGCGTGGGGTCATATATACGCACCACTACCGGCGCGTAACAATATGATCGACTGGCCCCAACATTTAGGAAATATTCCCGAATCAAAAATGGTGTTAAACATGTTTGTCAAGAAAGGTGCTACAGTATCTGATGTATGTTTGAAGAAGTCAATTCCAAGAATATAATGCATACTATGTCAGTGTTATTAAATACGTGAAGGAAAAAAAGAAAGATAGCCCAAGTATGTTACATAACTTTAGCATGTGGCTGTACCTGAGACTAATTCACATCACAGGTTCTTGGAGAACGTTTCATACATATTTCGGTGTTTTATGGGTTATTTCGGTATCTCTGGTGGTTTGGGTGCATTGTTACCGACATACAATTTACGTCACCTCCCGCAAGTCGCAGGTATACGTACGAATTTACAAGGTGAGAAATGAAGCTTCTACCCGCGTACGTTTTTAACCAATACAACCATTATTTGTTGACCGATAACAAATACAACCGGTCCCAAAGTATTTGTTTAGATTAATGTAAGGGACCTGAACCGCCAATGCAAGTCAAACCTTTGTATATCGCCTGAAAAAACGTCAAATATTCTCGGATAGATGATCGAGCTGTGAAAGCGACAGATTTGGTTACACATCCTTACATAGATAAGTAAACCTCTTTACATCGCGACGCTCATTGGCTAATAGCGTGAGCGGGGGATATCGTAGTGGATTTTGACACATCGCGGGAAATGGCTATCCAATCAAATTGCGAGCCACGCGTGTATCTCCGCTTTGACAGCTAGTTGGAAAATAGTGCAATCGTATGACTTTTAATGTCTTAAATACATCAGCAAATTGATATACATGTATGTTTCCTGATTCGATAGAACCCGAATTTGGAGTTTGTGGTTGAAAATGGATGATATAATCGGTCTGAAAGCAACGCATGTTTGAAATTGTATTGGCCAAATATTAAAAAAATCTTTCTTTCCTTTGGGTATGTTGACAGTAAGAAATTGGTCCGAAAGTTCGGAACGGTGAATGTGTAGATAGTTGACGATTTATGTCGTGTGTAATGATTGATCATTATTAGTTGCACAAAACTATGTACATTGCCCAAAACCAACGAAATCCACCCAAATATACCAAAAAATCCACCCAAATACCCATATGACAACTACATTCTGACCATCTGTTCAACCACCTGTGATTTACATAGCGTAATAAGATGGCCACTGGAGGAGACAGTCCAATACTATCCCACAGGGCAGCCGACCTGAAAACGAACGGGGTTGACCACACATACATCAACTTGCCCGGGGTAAGTAATTCTTTCGATAATAATAAATTTCATAACAAAAATAAGAATCAGCCTTGCTTTTAGTTCGTGAAATTTGATCAAATATCGATTTCATTACGAAAAAATGATTTGCCTATGGGAATTTAACATGAGGGAAAAGGAGGTGGAGCAGCTGGCGGGGGAGGGGTGTGGGGGGGGGGTGTCCAATAAAACGAAAACTTTTGTAAATTGACTCCGAAAGCTGGCTAGATAGCTTCAAAATTATCTAACTAAGAAATACCCATATACATATTCACTCTATGAAGATGCCTAATAGTACGTGGGATTAACAGGTGACATTTTATTTTCGCAATAACATCAATATTGGAACTAATTTCACGAAATAAAAAGAAGGCTCGCTCTTAAATTTTGATAAAATTTAATATTATGGAAAAATATATTATTTGTGCATTGTTTATGTATAGCCGTAATTTTTGGGCAGGTTTCGTGAAACAGACAGTAGTATTGCACAGCTCTAAGATCTTACCGGGCATTTGAGCCCAACAATTGTTTGTTGGTTTCCTAATTTACTATTTTTTATAATATGTGCGATACAGTCGAAATATGTGCATTAAATGAAGGAGGCGATGATGCGGTTATTTTAACCTAGCTAGTTCATTCTCGCACGATGCCGGTATGTCAGACCGTGAAAAGGGCTGAGTGTAAGTGCATGTGATATATGGAAACTCAGCAGTAACAATGTTATCCTAAATGATGATGATACTAGATGGTTGGTCAGGGCAAAGCGGGATCAAGCAGGGAATGATCCATATGGGGTTGGATTATTCAAGATACATGTATCAGTGTGTATGACTCGGCTATAATGGTCGTTCCACCGCGTATCGTTATAGACGAGATGCTGTTATTCGAGTTCAGCTACGGTGTTTATCTCTTGTTATTTGGTTCAATGACAATTTGTTACACTCATTCTGAAGACGAGAGAAAAAGAGAGGATAATACACGGCGGTATGACATCTGCCCATATATTAGTGAGATTCAGTGAGTGGCGTGTGTGTGCAAGTATCATGCTGACAGTTGTTTAGCCTTCTGAGCCAAATCTGGCAGCTTACAGCTTACAGCTTGCTGATTATCTCGTGACCACGCCATAATAAGTCGTGGCCACGAGATAATTGACCAATCGCAAAGCGCATATTGTTTGTCGTTTCTGATTGGACAAGTATGTCGTGATCATGCAGTACTTTAGAGGTGTTTATCTTTATTAGTTGCTTACATGAAATAACAGCACCAGAAAGTTTAGATGTTTAAAAACAAACTGAAGAAAAAGTAGGTGTGTTTAATATTAAAAAAAAGAACGACGAGCAACGTTAGGTGTGTTTATTTTATAAAAACTAAAAAAACACACACATATGTCCCGTCCACGCTTCCGTAAGAAACGACCCGTAGTCACAGATTCTACACAATTATTCGTCTAAGCTGACATAGGTTTTGAGCAACCGGGCTCTGGGTGCCGTTTCACTAAACTGCGTACGACTAAAATGTTCGTAAGTGCAAAATTATGATAGTCTGTAAATTTCTCATTAACAAACTATTTCTTGTAAACAAGTATTGGCTGTACATTTAATGAACATAGGATGCATGTGCAGCCAATGTTCCATAAATGTAAATACATCGATTGAAATTTTCTGACGGTCCTAATTTTGCACTTACGAACATTTTAGTCGTACGAAGTTTATTGAAACGGCCCCCTGATCTGTACACCGTTTCCAGGTGACCGTTCCACGCCTCGTCGTGGCAATCGACTTCGGGACGTTCGCCAGCGGGTACGCGTTACAGTGGCGGTCGAGCTTCAAGCGTGACCGCTTGCAAATCTACTACAACACGAAGTGGCAGGCGGGCAGTTTCTGTACCTACAAAACGCCCACGTGCCTGCTGCTGCGACCGGACCGAACTCTGAAGGCGTTCGGCTACGCGGCTGAGGAGGAGTTTAGCCTGCTGCAGATCAACGAGAGAAACAGCAAGCCGGAGGACTGGTACTTCTTCAAACACTTCAAGATGGACATCTACAATCGTGATGTATGCTCATGGTTTTACATTACATAGTTCAACTCGGTCAAAAACAATGCCTGCTGCGGTCAACCATATCCTTACCTGAATGTTGTCTCTGTAACGCATTATACAGAATATTCGGGTTTCCATATCCTATGTTTCTATACATTGTCCAATCCGCTTGTTTATACTATACGTTCATTTCAAATTATTCCATTCCTATGAAAAAAAACGTTACACGCTAAAATAGGATATAGATGACCGCATCACGACAGTGTTTATGAAATATTGTACTCACTGCTTGTATATTTATTTATATATCTATTTAATGGTGTTTATGTCATGTAGCTGACCGAAAAGTATTGGATATCTCCAAGTGTTCTGTTCCTTTGATAATGAAATAATGTCATAAACAGAATGTCAAACTCATTTACATTTGAAATGTGATTTATGAAACTCGTCAATAATGCTATGCCCATCGCCTCTGATATGAGATTTATGAAACTCGTCAACAATGTTATGCAATTAGCCTCTGGCTAGAGGCGAGGTGCATACATTTGTTGATGAGTATTCATATCAAATGGAAACTCGTTTGAGATCCTCTGTCATACGTGGCATGTCAGGGTCTGACGGACAGCACGCAGATAGAGGACTACTTCGGGAAGAACTTGACTGTAATTGAGGTCTTCTCCGAGTCCATCCGCTACATGAAAGAGAACGTGATCGGCCATCTGAAAGGAAGTGGCCTCCCATACCCGGAAGCGGAAACCAAGTGGGTGTTGACTGTGCCTGCGATATGGGACGATCGAGCAAAGCAGGTGATGCGAAAATCTGCCGAAAGGGTAAGTATATTAACGGCAATCTGCATATACTTAAAGGCCCTGTGTCTCAGACAGTAGTAGTAAGGGAGTCAAAATGATACCACCTACCGTGACATCATTTATAACCCTCTATAATACCCCCACCACCCCCGAAAACCCCCAAAATCAAAAAATTGGTTAACGAGGAAAATTGGGTCTCCCGACAGCAAATTTATGAATTATTTTGAAAAAGAGGGAGTCCCAATTATTTTGGTAATTGACTTTTGAAAAAAGTCGAAATCATTCGTGCAAGTACAATAGTTTATATTCCAACACCTCATTTTTCTCCTCCGATATAGCTAATTTATTCGCAGATCGACAACTAATTCTACCAGCTCTAGTCTACCACGTTCACCTTTAGACCACCTGACAGCGTAGTTGTTATGTCTACAAAGAGTTTGGGCACTAACGAATTTACAAGGGCATCTAGGGCATTGAAATTGTGGGGGGACACAAGGAAACTTTCTACGTCTCGCTAGATGCCTTCGTAGATAGTCTTTACACGTAAACGTCTTACAACAAGTCTCACACTCCATTATATATGTATATGAAATTTATCTGTTCAATTGGACGTGAAAAAAAACATTATGTAAATTTTTGACGTCCAATTGAACAGATAAATTTTATAGGTTATACAAAAGTATATATACAAAAGTATAATACAGAAAATATGATAACGCCAGAAACTAGAGCAGAAATAGAAAGTTTGAGAAGAGAAGCCGAATCTCTAGGGATTACTTATAGTACACGGTTGAGAGTTAGGGGGTTGACAAAGCTGATAAATGCCACAAAGAATGAGGCGTTTATGAAGCGGTTTACCCGCGCCTATAAAAGAGGGGCATTTACAAACATCTCACTAGCGGATGAAGTTGGTAACAGAATTCAAAAAGAAAGTATTGCGGAGTTAAGGGCTAGTGTAATAAAACCTTCAAGCACCAATAATTTGTCCCAAATTAGACACACAGGTGGCCTAATACAAAATAAAAGATCTCTCGTTCGCGCGATAGTGGAAAAAGGTGAAGAAATATTGGGGGCTCACGATGAAACATTGGAAAAGTTAGAAAATGGAAGGCTGGTAGTTACATTATCCTTTCGTAAAAACATTAACATTAACGAGTCTGAACGCATGTCCGAGAAACTCGCTCCGTATCTAACAACCAATTTTTATTTGAGATATTCATATTCTTACAAGCTAGAACATATGGAGGAAATTAAAAAATGGAAAACCTGTAACTATAATAATGCACAAAAATCTCGGTGGTAGCGAACCACTATCATCAATGAAAACCGTTAAAAAATGGCTGTTAGATAAGGAGCAAACACGAATAATGTCGATAAATAGACAGACCGAATACAAAGTGGAAGTTTGTAAGATGGGTAGAGGTTTTCGTAAAGCTAATACAGGGTAGTAGGGGAAAAGATTTGGGACTACAATCCAAAGAAGCGGCAGGAGGAGAACTTCCAGAATGGCTGAAGAATAAAAAAGGTATGTATTCTTTAGATAAGTATAATGACGACCTTTGTCTGTTCAGGTGTCTAGCTATGCATATGACAGATAAAAAGACCCGACAGATGTACAGAAAAGGCGAAAGAACTTAGTAAGCAATATTTTGGTAGTAATGTGGTTTCACCAATTCCTTTTTCAGATCTGAAAAAGGTTGAAGAGTTTTTTAAAATCGGTATGGAAGTATATCAACCCACCCAATGTAATGTATGGTGGTTGAAAAAGGTACCAGCGCACTATAAGGCAATAGGTAATAAACCAATGACAATAGGACTGTTTAATAATCACGCATTTCTAATAAAAAACCTTAAAAACCTATCTAAAATTTACGCCTGCGATAATTGCAAGCAGAAATTCACGAAAGCGAGTAATATGAAGAGACACGGACCAAAATGTATGAAAGGTGAGACAAAGGTAGTATGTGATGGTAATTATTTAGAGCGCCCGCGTTCGTCGTTCGAGAAAGCGTTCTCACCCAAAAAGTTCTAACAGTTATGGGGCGATCGATTGGATGTACTCTGTGGAAAAGCGCGAGGGAATTCACATTCACCACGAACAGTGTGGACACGGGGGTGAAAGATGGATTTTAGGAGCTCCAGTAGATGGATACTGTCCAGAAACCAATACCGTATATCAATATCATGGCTGTTATACTGGCACGGGTGTGAGATTCATGCAAAACATAGAAAAGAAGAACGCGCATCCACTATGAGAAGAGATACACTTATTAGAAGAAGCAAAGAATTCAACCTAGTAGTTATGTGGGAATGCGAATTTCAAAGAACTGTAAAGACATAAAGATCGGTTGCGACACTACTCTTTATCCATATCAGATAGTATACGAATTTTGAGGCATATCTCACCCAGAAATTTGAAACTCTCTGTAATAATCTAGAGTACGAAGCCGAGCACGTTCCGGTAAGCGTTAGTATAGGAGATAATTTCTCAGGAACAGTAACTCATACTTGTGATAAAGATCCGCAAAACTTATAGAAAAATTCGTAGAAGATTTGAAAGTCAGGGGAAAAAAGCTATAAGAGAAGAAGTGTGGTCAAGATATGGGTTTAATGCAGAACATTTAAGTAAAAACCAAATCGCCAGATCGAACAGTGGATAGAGTAAGTACCGGTTTTATAGGTTTTAACAGCATGTAAGTACGATATAACTTAATAAAGAAATACCTAGTAGGCGAACTGGCATCAACAACAAAGAAAGTAATGGTCGGTAAAACGTGCAAACGCAACAATATTTCTATTTACTCCAGAGTTTAGATTTCTTGATGTAATACTTTATTCTAGGACCCGGTGTAAGTTACGATAGTTGGATAAAAGCCTACGAATGCAAAGGACAGAAATCTTTCTTTCCTTATGAGTGGTTCGATTCTCCAGACAAACTGGATTACCCAGGACTACCGGATATAGAGAATTGGTATTCCAAACTATCTGGGAAAATGTTAATAGATGAAACAGAATTAAGTAAATGTCGTAGAATTTTTGAAGAAAATAATATGAAAACTTTCAGAGATTGGTTGAAATATTTTAACGATTTAGATGTAGCACCGTTCCTAGAAGCGGTGGAAAAAATGTTTGTGAATTTTATAAACACAGAGGTGTGGATATTTTCAAGATGCGGTAACACTACCTGGAGTAGCTATACAATATTTATTGAGAGGAACCATTAAAGAACAAAAATCTTCAAAGACGATTATACCGGAGGATGCTCTATATGCACCAAAAGAAGAAACATACGAAATGATGAAGGACGCTCTAGTGGCGGTCCATCAATAGTATTTACACGATATGCAGAAGCTGGTGTTTCAAATATTAGAGTGGGTTCCAAACCGTGCAAGGCTGTTTTGGGTACGACGCAAACGCGTTTATATTTATCTACGTTAAATAAAGAGATGCCGTGTGGGAGAGAAACTATACACCATATAGATACACCACATAACCCTAAATTTATTAAAAAGTTTTGTTAAAAGAGTTTTATCCGGAGACTGGTTTGGGTTTGCGGAGGTGGATATAGAAGTTCCACACAACTTAAAAGATAGTTTTCTGAAATGTCCCCAATATTTATAAACAGAGAAGTAGAGGGTTGATGAAGTTCCCACACACATGTTAAAATATTTAAAAGATACTGGGCGAACAAGAGGAGATGGAAAAAAAATTGGTGGGATCTATGACAGCACTAAAGTATTGCTGTACGCGCCACTGTTGAAATGGTATTTAAAACACGGCCTAGAAATAACGGAGTTCATCGTGTTATAGATTATATTAGCGGAAAACCATTCGAATGGTTCGCAAAAGAAGTTACAGCCGCAAGACAAACGGGTGATGTAGAACCAAATAAGAAACCAGTAGCCGACATAATGAAAATTATTAGGAAACTCGTGTTGTGGAAAAATGATAGAGGCAACGGAGAGACATTTAAATACGACATATACACAAAACGAAACCTGTGTTGACAAAGCATTAAAATCCGCGTATTTTGATGATTTGGAAGAGATAGGAGATGCGTACGAAATATCTTCAAGAAAACCCAGGTTGTGCGGTAAAGAGACCATTCCATTGTGGAAGTAGCGGTTTATCAACTAGCTAAATTGAGAATGTTGGAATTTTACTACGAATTTCTCGACAAATACGTAAAAAGAGAAGACTTTGAATTAATACAGATGGATACGGATAGTATGTATATAGGAGTTAGTGGAAAAACGATTAGAGGAATTGATTAGACCTAACTTACTAGACGGGTTTGAAAAAGAAAAAAAGAAATGGTTGGCTTGGGATAATGGAGCGAAAGAGAGCCCGGACTTTTCAAAATGGAATTTAGCGGAGATAGGGCGATAGCGTTATCTAGTAAGTGTTATTTTGTAGAAAAATTTAATTCAACTAATTTTGAAAAAATTAATTAATAAAAACTCTGCGAAAGGTGAATGTCCAAGAGAACTAACAATTTAAATTGGGATAGATATAAACGAGTACTAACCGAAACTACAGAAGAGGTGGAAAACACATTATATATGTAGCACAAAATAAGGGATTTAAAATGAAAGACGGTGTTATGAAAACGTACTGTCAACAAAAATTAGGACTCTCGGCATACTACGATAAAAGACGTGTGTTACCAGACGGAATACATACAGAACCTCTCTATGATTTATTTAATAATTTTGAAACATTTGAAAATTAGCAATCTAAAGACTCTGACGATCCGGGGGTAGCTGAGTGTCAGAAGGCACCGCGAGAAGTTCTTCGCGAACAAACCCTCGAGATGGCCCATCATCCAAATAGTAGAGCACGGGCTCATCGGGCTTGGTAATAGATCGATCTAGATGATATTACATTGAGAGACCACACGGGATCAGTCGCGCGGCGGCTGCCACCTTCGAGCTCTCCCGGTTGATAGAGGTACCGGACGTCAATATCCGATGGAAGCCGTTGTTCCTCTAAACCAACGGGTCGCCCGCGCGAGACGGCAGAGGGCTCGCTCGTCACCCTTTTAAACTTGATAGCATCTACGGGCTTCTTACCTATCAATCTGGTCACCTCTCCGTTCAGTGCGGAGACCACGGCGGGCAGTCTGGCCACCCACTCGGTCGATCGTGAATGAAGGTCTACAAGTTCTTTAGCGTATTGGTGTCCGAACAGTCTCTCAGCCAGGGTTCGATTGAAGCGTTCCACGATCCCCTGGTCCCGGTGGATGTTGACGCGGCCACGTCTGATAGAAACTTCGTGCTTAGACAATAGATGAGAGACCGCGCCCATGAACTCGCGGCCGGGATCGACCTGGAGAAGATTCGGCCATTTGAGAGGACTCTCTTATATATTCGGGAGAGAGCATCGGCCACCTCCTTAGACTCTTTAGTGGCCAACGGCTCAGCCCCTTATAACGACTCGCTACGTCAACGACTGTCAGGCGCTACTTGTACGTCTTACGACCGACGCGATCGTGAGGAGAAACAGGAGATCCGCTTGGTGAACTTGGTTCGGTACCGGCACGTCGAATTTCGGGCGCGGAATATTGTGAGGCGCGGGTAAATAGATCTGCCAGATGGCCTGCTTCTTGAGCCATTCCTTGACAGCGTTTTCTGAAACCTTGGTCGCCGCCGCGAGGTTCTTGATGGCAGCGAGTCCCTTCCAGTAGCCGCGGGGGCTATAGTACGTGTTCGCTAGCTTGCGCGTTAGGCGAACCGATAGTTTGGTATTAAGTTTGCGCGTGTTCATCGTATGCGATGTATTCTAATATATCTGACAATCTCCAACATGCCCTCGCCAGATCGTCCGGTAACTGCGTCGATAATAATAAACCTTTATTGGAAGTACAATCGCGATTGGGGGTTAAGTTCTGAAGGAAGTTGGGAAAATCTAATCCCCCAGGATTGGTGGAGGAATATAACATCCGCTTTGCGAAAAGGGTGGCCGCTTTTTCGTCCTCCCGCCACGTCTCGAGAGAATCTCGGGCCAGACGAATCATACCCTTTGCACCAGCTATGCGGTGTTTAAGGGCAGTGTAGCCTACATCAATCATAGCAAAATAAAGTTCGTCAACTGACATCGTTCTATATATATTTATAATTAATTTAAAATAATTAATTTAAAATCTCGATTGAATATAGTAGCCGACGAGACCCACCACACCCATTCCCACGACGATGAACGCGATCTCGCGGTCTTTTTGGGCCTCTGACGGTACATAGAAATCTGAAAGTTGGGGCTCGCGATCCAGCGGCGCGAGACTTTTCTGCGGATATGCCAGCGCGTACTCGCGGTTGGCTTCTTCAACGTTCTGAAAAGTTTGTGCGGCGTTATTTTCGCGGCGAAAGCTCTTCATTGACCCAGTCAGGATGGGCGGTTTTCGTTTTTCCGACCACGCTTCCTTTGCGCTATTGAATTGTTCTACAGCTAAATCGTGACGCGTACTCTCCTCATCCGCATTAGAGTTTTGTAGTTTAGAGAATAGAAAGTTGCTGCCGGTGAACGCAAATGCGTTTAAGAGCGCACCACCTATCATTATTCCGATTGAAGCCATTTATTTCCATATATTAACTGGTTAGAATTCCAGCTTTAACTAGATAATCTCGGGTCCAAACTGCGGCCGCCACATCTAAGGTCGCGAGCCCTACGTCTCTCACAGTAAAGTCCAATTTGGGAGCGGATCCTCCTAGGGCCATCTTTGATAGTCGAGCATACCCGATACTGAAACCCGATATCACCACGGCGTGATAAAGCGCATTCACCAACATTTTACCGTCTTGGTCAGCCATTATTGCATATAAAAGGGGTCGCGATCAATGTTTAAATGTGGCGCATCCAATCGCGATTGGTGTTTCGTAACTTTCTTCTGAACACTGGCTGGTTGTTTTTTCGATAATATGGGGTATTTCCACACGCACAGGGCACCAACAACTGCCAGACCACCACCAACAACCCAACTCCAATTCACGAATTTGGGTGACAAATTCAAAGAATTTGAGTGTGCTTCCAATTCGTGAATTGGGGTTGTACCCAACTCTGTCTTCAGATGTTTTGCTGTCTTTTCGGGTGGCAGCCGCCGCCCGCCCAGCTGCCTGTCTTTTAGGATTTTTTATATGCGGTATGTCATCCAGTTGCGGAGTTGGGTTCAATTGGGTTGGAGCTATCGGGTTCAACTCCGTCACTCTCGCGGGTGTGTCTTGTATCATCATTTTCAGGGCCTATAGTTCGTGGGCATATATGTCCAAATTGACAGTGTTTACCCGTGGTCAACGCGGTTGTCAGCGGAGCTAAGTACATTCCAAACTTGTGATAAATTGAGCAACAGGCTGTTCTAAGAGTGTGACCTATAAAAGGGTCAGTCTCTAGATCGTCAATCAATCCCGCGGTGTTTGGTATAGGGAGAAGTATACTAACGGCGGTTGCGTACAAATGAATAGCCGCCGATCCGAGAGTTTTTGTCATCTCCGCTCCCAATTTGGATTCGTATCGCGCATACATTTTATCGATCTCCGCATCTGACATCTTATCCACCTGAAAAACTGAGAGACGCCTACCGAGATAATGCTCCGATTGTCCCCCAGCAACCAGCGCAGCTAGCCGCTCTCGTCGCGCCGCATTTTCATTTTCATTCGGAGTCGTTGCACTCAACCCAATACCAACCGCCGTTGCAGTTGATTCCGATTGCTCTGTCGGATCATTATCTATGTTGGCAGTCGGAGTTGAGGTTTCTTCTATTAGCTGATCGAGAAGTTCGTCGCAGTTCATTTTTCTTAATTTTTTCAAAATTATTAATTTAACTATTCTAACAAGTCTCATCACTTTAACATATTGCAAAGCGCACCACCCGATACTTATGATCACCATTATGCTCGCAACAAAGTCGCAGCGGAGCACCAAATTGTTAACATTGTTAACCATTGTTCAGCATTTGTTCAACATTTGTTAAGCATTTGTTCAGCATTGTTCAGCATTGTTCAGCAATTGCTAAGCATTGTTCAGCATTGTTCAGCATTTGTTCAGTAATTGCTAATTAATTATAAAATTAATTGATAACTTCGTAAGCAGTTGGTTGATCAGTCTTTAGCAAAAGCTTGTCGTGCTTAGTTTCCGAAAGCATCTGTCGAACCTCCAGGCGTTTCTCGCGCGTTGGGATAACGTCATTCTCTCGAAGACAGTCATCGAATGAGTCTTGGTCCTTGCAGTGAAAGAGGGCGACCCATTTCGTTTGCTCGAGCAGATCCTTGAGGACGGCGTTGTACTTTTGAGTGGATATCCATACACTTTGCCTAGCATGGCGGCCAGAAAATGCGAGCTCGGAGAGCATGTCCTTCTTTTTGGTCATCGCCGCCTTGGCCGAGCAATCGTCAATCACGTATAGGGTGGGCTCACCCTGGAATCTTTGGTATAAACCACGCAACCAATCGTGAAGCCTATCACCGGGGTCAATAACGTATACCTCAGGGTCGGTCCATATCCACGTTCGCCGCTGATAAGTATCGTTGTGCCGCACAGTGGGACACAGGATCACAATGTGACGAAAGGCATCGCGGTAGGACTCCTCGAGCAAGTCGAGGATGACCGTTTTTCCACATCCTGTCTGCCCACATATTATGGCAGAGTGGGCATCTCCAATCGTGAATTGGTATTGATTGCTAATTTTCTTAATTAATTCTTTAGAATTATCAAAATTATTAATTAATAAATCGTTAGATTTAGTAGAGTGCTGAGACGTATCGGCCATCTTCGATGTTGAGTTGTGCGTCCGTAATTATATATAAGTACACGTTCAATGGCCCGGCTCCGTCCGCCTCTTTGGTTATCTGGATCGTCACACCCTCGCTAGCGTTCTCAACTTGGCGTCCGCTGCCGTGTATTTGGTCGTCTGTCGCTGGCTCGCATGTCTAGCCATAACGCGTATTTGGTATTCAGGAACTCCGCGAGGGAGACGGCCGAGAGATGCAGGTCTTTGGCAACCGCTGCAACCTCCGGAGAGCGCTTAGAGCCGGCAGCAAACTGCTTTCTTACTTCGTCCCACTGCTGGTGCGCGCGAAGACCCGCGCTGTAGAGTTGATTGGGTACTCCCTCGATCGTCACCTCTACCTTCGTGATTTTGGGGTTATAGAATTTGTCGGTTTTTCTAGCACCGAACGCGAACCGAGCCTCCTCGAACAGCATCAGTATACCTTTCATCGAGCGGGCGGGTACGTTGACGTTAATATTCCACAATGTGTCGCCTTTGTCTTTCGTCATCTTGCGATGGCGAAGAACTCGGTCATAAAGTATGGCAACGCGCCCGGCGTACTGGGTTCTGATCAATCGCGCGAGTTCGGGCATCGTGACCATGTCGTACTCCAGGGAAACATTATCGATCTTATACGTCGATAACTGGTCGCTGGCTATGAGAACTCGTCCGTAGTCGTTGAACGTTAGTTCGTATTCGAGGCGGTCAGCCAAAGCACTCTGATAGTAGGGCATGTGACTCTCCAGCAACTCAAAGTCGAGCGGGATGTAGAAGCGGTTGCCGTAAGCGCCCGCGACCGCGTTGTCGCTCGCGTTGTTATCTACCTTGTTAGCAGCCCCGATTCTAAGTTTGGTTACGTTCATATTTTTGCTGGTGTCAATACCCTGATAGACAGCGTTTTTCGCGCTCTTGCGCCGTCTTCCATAGGTCCTGATAACAATGGTAGACATCGCTGTCGTCGATCGACATCACCTCATTACCAGAAATCTTTATCATTGTCTTCTTGACGATGGCGCGACCAAGGTTCTGAACGACGGTTCGGTCCTCGTCCGTCGACGTCAGCGAAATAGTGAAAGCGAGGCGAACAGTACCCGGCACAATGACGTCGTTAGCTCCGAGGTTGGGGAAGCGGACCAAGAGCTGCTGGTTCTGGTCGATCGTCGATGGGTTGTTCGTAATAACGACACCCTGTCTCACGCCTTTGGCCCCGAGGGGCTCACGCAGTCTGCGGTATGGATTGAGTTTGCGACCGTATTGACTCGAAGACATAATTTAGTGAAACTATAAATTAAACCCTTAGGTTTTGTCTTTAATACATAATTAATTTTAAGAAATTAATATGGCTGATTACGATATTGACATGGATGAAATCGGCAGAGACGATTACTTCGATGCGGATGACATCGATGATTATGACGTAGATGATTATAATGACGAAACGCCCTTGATACAACCTCCAGTTCCAATCCAATCGGGGGAATTAGGTGGCGCTACCAGCAGCGTAGGTCAAAGTCGGGAATTACTCGAGGGAGCTGTAAACGACTACTACAACCGTTTGGCAGAAAAAGGTCTGGTCCCAGCTGTCGGTCGCGACTACTCCAAGTTCGAATTTGATCTGAACGGTAGATTGCGACTAAAAGCAGCATCAAATATCCCAATCATCAACACGAGGACCGGTAAACCCCTAGCGCTGGGCACCGTTGCCGGAAACCTGGGCTGTGGCCAACTGATAAGGATCGAACTAGGATTCGTAGATTGGAAGAGGGGTAGAACAATTATGCCTACCCGCGCTGTAGAGGCCCTACAGTCTACCGACGAAACATTGGCGAAAACGGCCTCCACGATAGAAACGGTCGAGCTCAGCGATGTCCCTCGAGTAGCCACCGACGCTATTAACACGATGGAGACCACGTTCAGCGAAAACGAAATAGTCAACGATGACCCACCGTTACCTCTTCGCGAACTCCGGGGCCTCGATAAGGCTCTACAAATGGTCCGGGGCGAACTGGTCCTTAACCTCGCCAAACTCTCGTCGCTGGATGAACATATCGCGCTAGAAGAAAGAAAACTGGAGGAAGCTGGTGGCGATAGAGAATCTACCGAGCGGATTACCGAACGCCTACAGTCGTTGCGGGATGAGAGTAGCTCGTTTGGAGGCTGCCTCGACTAACCGTGAGACACTCCGCACCCAAATAAGTCGGATCCGCGAAACAATCTCGAGGATCCTCGCGAGGAGACGATACTCGGTGAGCGTACGACAATCGGTGAGCGTCTTCGCACTCTATTCAGAGAACAGGGCATCACGATAGCAAGCATCCTCGTTGCTATCGGCATGACTATATCGACCATAGTTCTAGCTTTCACTGGTGGTGCGGCGCCACCGCCCGCACGGCACCCCACCACCACCACCCGCGCCATCAGGCGGAGCCAAGGAGTGGGTAAAAAAACAACTAAAAGCCCTCGCCAGTCTCCTGGCTAAATTAGCCGAAAAGGCGGCTACGGCACTACCTGGACTGATCGGAAGTATCGTTTCTTACTTGCTATCTATTTT